>JAODAL010023850.1:0-61801 GCA_025379985.1 Phyllomedusa bahiana | reverse complement strand
TTTTTTCCCTCTCTTTCTTTGTCTTTCTGCCTCCATCCAGTCTTTTATTCCATCTTTACAGACCAGTATGATGCTGTCATCATGCCGGCCTGTAGATAATTTGGGGCCTCTAAGTCTCCCTTACCTGATTGCAGGTGAGGGGAAGGAATGGGACAGGGGGTTGTACACATGCAGGGTCTAGTAAGATGTGTGCCCCGCAAAAAAAACTACATTTTCTATAAATAAAAATATGAAATAGCTATAACATAAGGTTTTTTTGTATGATACCTTAAATAATATTCATACAGTTACCAAATGATAAAGCTATACAATACAAGAGCAAATATGATCACCAAAAAACAGTACAAACAAGGTAAATATTGTCAATAATGCCACTATAAAAAGGCCAAATAATACTAATACTACTGCACCAATAGTAATATTACTACACTATGACCGCATTTCACAACCATATAGTGACTGGATAATACCACCATACTGTTGCTAAAAAAAACTGTCAAAAGTGTTATTTTAAAGTGTCTGTGTATACAGGTGCTTGGGGAGTGTATTAATTACGTTTAGTTCCCCCCCTTTTTCCACAGGAAAACTTTTTCAGTAATTCATTTACTTTGCTTTTTTTTCTACATGACCACTACGACAAGTTGTTCCAGTCATGATTTGTCTCTGCAGAATGTGTCACACAAATATTAAAGGTTCCTCACTTTTGTAGTATCTCCCTACCTATTTTAAATTACGATCCCTTTTCATAGTCCCCCCAAAATAGAAATAATGACCCCTCACCCACTTGATGTCCGGTGTTCCATACAGTAATCGTACCTGAAAACATTAAATGTGACCCCAAGACGTATAGGGCCTCTTTTTGCTACATTTTTTAGTCCTTGTGTCCTCATATAGTATATGGGTAAATCACTAACAGATTAATTAGGTACACTCCCCACATTATAGGTAGCCCTCCAAACTAGACAGACAGATAGGTTGATCCTCATTAGGTGAGGAGACTACAATTAGGCAGCAAGCCACTAAAATTAAGTAGGGAGACCTTACTTATTAGTAATATGAAGGTAAGCTTCGCATTGGGTAGTTTGCTTGGCCACCCTACTGGGTAGGTAAGTTTGTCCTCCACTAGGTAGGTAAGTTAATCCCTCATTGGTAGTATGTACCCTCAATTGGGAAAGGGTTGTAGAACCCCATTAAGGGGGTAGTAAAAATTTGGCTCCTAATCCGTTAAAAAATGCCCCTTTCTGTTTAATTTAATAAAAAAAAATAAAAATCATCTCTTTTTGTTACCGCTTATTCGGTCTAATACAGTGAAATCATTGCTGGTTTGGCCCCCTCCGATCCCTTTTGAACCCTTTGGTGACCTTAGGGGTTGTGGCTACGAAATTGTGGTCAGTTAGGGGTTGGGTATTTATGGGGCCCCCTTTGTCCTTTCTGGCCTGAAGGACATCTTGATGTCCAACCACTTAACAGTAAGAGAAAAAAGGAAACACCATATGGGCCAAAACCTTATTATGGGAAATTTTCCCCCCCCAATTATGCGGCATAGGGCCCCCCATAAGCACGAGTTATGCCCAAAAAAGTAATGTTCTTCATTTATCAACATTTGCAATGCAATTTTTGACCCACTAAACCTTTCTCAAGCTTGTACATTGTAGGAAAATAGAGAATCCAAGGAAAATCTACTCAAGCAGAGGAAGAAAATGCAAACTCTATACAAATGTTGCTGTGTTTTGTATCAGAACCTATAACCTTAGTCCATTATGCTTTAGCTCCATCAGTTAATATCTTAAACTCAGCAATCAATATTATACTGTAGCCAGCAAGATGCAAAATAAAATGTAGTGCAATGACAATGAGAACGATACCACGCGTGGTAGATGAAGAACAGATTGTAATACATAACATCTGCCATGTTCCAGAACCGAGAACGACAATCATCAGCTTATTAGAAGACACATGGAGAATATGCTGAAAAATAATCATGCCAGAGGCTGTAACCCCATATATCAGAATATCCATAGAAAATATAAAGGACATCTGGTAACTAAATTAACAAAGTGAAGCAATATTTGAGAATCTTATTGAAGTAAGAATCCACCTCCTTAAAACATTTCATGGTTGGTGACTGCTATGAGCTACTATGGTACAGTAAAATGAGCAGTATTAAATGACCTATTGGATGTCTATTGAAAACTATGGCTTAATGATTGAGTTGGTTCACATTGCCCATGTTACTAAGGTGTAGGCCAGTGCTCATTGTGTAGGAGCTCCAGCATGCCCTACATGGCAAAATATCAGAGGAGAAGATAAACTAGGCAGTAACTAATGACACAATAATTTCTGCTGGAGGATAAAATGGTCAGTATGCACAATTATAGATCTTGTTGATGATTTCCCTCCAGATACGAGAAGGTTTCTGCTGCATGCCCCATAGTCCAACAGAGTCAATATATATATATATATATATATATTATATATTTTTATAATATATATATTTTTCATATATATATTTTTTATATATTATTTGTCGGGGGTCGTTTTTCCAACCTGGGGGTCACCCGTTTGTCCCGGTACTCCAAATCGCGATCAGAGGAACACGTATCGGCCGATAGAAATTGAGTCAGACGCAAAGTTCTGGTTCAAATCTCATTCATGTTCCAAGTAATTCTGACAATACAATGCATTACACACATATTTATTGTCTGTAATCAAACAAGCGCAGGCGCGATAGGGCCGAGAGGAACGGACATATGTCCATATTTAGGCAGCTTCTGAGTAGATTTCATTGGTCCATGTTGTCTCTGAGTAAAAAGTCTCTGGAATGCATCAGCCGAAACTTAGTTGATTTCCAGTAAAACGAAACTTAAGGAAGGGAGATGATAACCAAATGCCACATCCTGGGGAAACTGATAACAAGATGTTACATCCTGGACCGCAACCATCTTAAATGCTTCTTCATATTTGCTGTATCATTCCTCACAAAATGGATTCTGCTCAAGCTGAGATACCTTATAAGGAGAAAAGCTTATATATATATATATATATATTTTATTTATTTTTATTTTTTTTTAAATTAAATATTCCTTACAAGATGTCTTTGTTGCCCAAAATGAGATTCATTTTAAGGATATAGCATATCGGAGCTGAATGTGTTTTTGGACCAGCTGCATTTCTAACACCTCATGCATGGAGCCAGATGAGCATTGGACACTCTAACATGTGAGAACTGTTTAATGTCCATTTTAAACAATTGCTCAATCTGCAATGTATGATGGGGGCCAAAATGGATTGTTCCACCTATATAATTGGAAACCATTAGAAGATAATGCGTAGAGAAATATAGAGTTTATAGCTTTTATGGTTACCACTGCAGTTAGGGGCTTGAATGCTAACTAGTGCAACAACTTGATGTATATGCCTGCTCCCTATGTTACCTCTCCTTATAAATCCCTTTCCTCTTCTGAAATTAAGAAACAATTATCTTCACTTCTTCTGTTGTCCTTAGACACAAGTCATTTGTTGGCACCTCTTCCACTCTTGTAACAATCTAATTTCATATTGGATTGTCTGAAGATTGTGTCCCTTAGAGTTTTTCAAAAACTAACCAAAAAATAATTCTTCCCTTTGGAAAATCTGTCTAGTATGTAGAGTATCAATACAAATCTTAGAAAGCTCAGTGGCAAAGCCTGGGTGGACTGTAAAGGGAGTCACATTAGTTTTAATGTAGCTTTTGCACCAGGTCAGAGATCCTTGCTTTAATGTATAGATTTCCATTTATGCAGCCAATCACATTTTTTCATTGCCTATAATTAGATGCTTCCACAAGTCAATACAACTCAATCTACATGCCATTCATCTGACTAGGCAATTAAACAATACATAATTAACTACCATGAATGATTATCAGTAGCTTGTGTGTGGGCATCTCATGTCATTTATGGTCTATGACATTTACCTGTGATGGTATATTTATCCGAGATGTCAAATCCTTGCCCCTATCTCCGTGAGATCTACTGTTTAGAAATCATTATTTCTCTGCATGTACCAATTAAGTAAATTTTTATTCATGCGGCTCTCTAGCTGAATACTTTCCTGCCATCATACCATGCATAGGAAAAGCTGTCACAGAGGCTCCTTTTTTTTTTTCAAGAAACTTTCTTTTCCACACTTACATTATATTTGTATACAGTTTGGTCTATCTAAATGTATAATGATAATTTGTCTACCATAAAGATCCCCTAAGGATGGCCTGCTATTTTCTATAGTACTGTGTGGTATCTGTGCTCACTATCTCCATTTACATATTACTGCATCTGTTTGATGGTCCATGTGGGACATACATTGCTAAAAAATTATAATCATAATGTCACGGTTCATGCCGCGGTCCCTGCCTTGGACCGTCGGCCTGTCCGTGCCTACCATGTCTCTGCTGGGGCTCCCTGTGCAGGGGTCCCAGCAGCCTGTGTTCTGCTATTTACTCGCCTGTCCTGTCCAGTCGTGTTGCGTGCTGGGTCCTGTTGTGCAATGTGCCTCCTAGGCGTGCGCGCGGCAGCTTCCTTGCCTTTTTATAGTTTCCTGTTCTGTGACCTTCCTCTTCACCCTGCCCTTCTGGCTATAAGAGGAAGTTCTTGTCTCTACTCTGGGTCAGTTCATTGCAGTTCTCTTGCTGTCTTCCATCTTGAGCTCCTGCCAGCATCTTGGTCTGCGTTGGAGACTTTAACCCCTGAGTTGCTTTTCCAGTTGCTGCTTCCCATCTGAGCTCCTGGCCAAATCTGTCTGTTGTCTCCGTTGTCTGCTGTATTCTGCTGTGTTCCTGTCCTGGATGTGCTCTCCTGTTCCCGATGTATCCTGCCGTGTTCCTGGTCTGTACCTCCTGGGGTTCCCGTCCAGTTCCTGCCGTACCCTTTTGGTGTCATGTGTACGTTGATCCTCCTGTATCTGCTGTGTTCCTGAGTGCGTTCTACCTGCCTTGCTTATGTTCTCCTACGTTCCTGTGTTCCTGTCCTGCACCTCGCTGTCACCGCAGGTAGCCACGCCAGGGGTAGTGACCTGGGGGTCCCGCAGCCAAATCCATCCAGCTTTGTGGAGGGCTCTGGTGAAGACCAGGGGGCCCTTTAGACTCCACTCCCTGGCGTGGTCCTCAGCTACCACCTCGCTGCGTGATCCAGAGGATCCACACCCGGATGTCTGGGTCGGGCGCTTCCGGCGTACGTCCATCGGCGCCGCACCGTTACAGTATGAACTGACCATGGATCCCGCCGGGGTAACCCTGCCCTCTGTCTAGAGTGTCTGCACCCGTGGCCAGCTCATGTCCAGCCCAGAGCTTAGTTTGGCCTAGCTCATGGTCCAGCCAGAGCTTAGTTTGCCTGCCCCAATGGTCACCAGCCCAGAGCTTCGTTTGGCCTAGCTCATGGTCCAGCCCAGAGCTTACGTTTGGCCTAGCTCATGGTCTAAAGCCAGAGCTTAACGTTTGGCCTAGCTCATGGTCCAACCCCAAAGAGCTTACGTTTGGCCTTAGCTCTTTGGTCCAGCCCAGAGCTACGTTTGGCCCAACTCATGGTCCAGCCCAGAGCTTAGTTTGGCCTAGCTCATGGTCCACCCCCAGAGCTTACGTTTGGGCCTAGCTCAGGGTCCAGCCCAGAGCTTACGGTTTGGCCTAGTCCATGGTCCAGCCCAGAGCTTACGTTTGGCCTAGCTCATGGTCCAGCCCAGGCTTACGTTTGGCCCTAGCTCATGGTCCAGCACCGAGCTTAATCTGTTTTGGCCTAGCTCATGGTCCGCCCAGAGCTTACGTTTGGCCTAGCTCATGGTCTAGTCCCCGTGGCTTAGGGGGTCCGCCCTGAGCCTTCTGAGTCCCGTGGCTTACGGTCCCCCCCTAAAGCCTTCTGAGTCCCCGTGGCTTACGGTCCCGCCCTGAGCCTTCTGAGTCCCCCGGGGCTTTACGGGTCCCGCCCCCTGAGCCTTCTGAGTCCCCTTTGGCTTACGGTCCCGCCCTGAGCCTTCTGAGCCCCCGTGGCTTGCGGTCCCGCCCTGAGCCTTCTGAGTCCCGTGGCTTCGGTCCCGCCCTGAGCCTTCTGAGTCCCGTGGTTTAAACGGTCCCGCCCTGAGCCTTCTGATCCCCTGTGGCTTATGACCGCCCCTTGGTTCCCCTCCCATTTTGCCTAGTGCCCCCGCGTGTTCCTCCCATGCACCTCCGTTTCTAGGTTTTCCCTATACTGGCTATTATACAGCCTGTACTTGGTTTTGGGGTTGCCCCCGGAGGAGTTGCGGGTCCCTGGCCTATGTGGAAATGCCAATTCTGTGATTTGGAGGGGGGAGGGGGTTTGAGGGGGGGGTACTGTCACGGTTCAGGGCCGCGGTCCCTGCTTTGGACCGTCGGCCTGTCCGTGCCTACCATGTCTCTGCTGGGGCTCCCTGTGCAGGGGTCCCAGCAGCCTGTGTTCTGCTATTTACTCGCCTGTCCTGTCCTGTCCAGTCTTGTTGCTTGCTGGGTCCTGTCTGTGCAATGTGCCTCCTAGGCGTGCGCGCGGCAGTTTCCCTGCCTATTTATAGTTTCCTGTTCTGTGAAACCTTCCTCTTCACCCCTGCCCTCTGGCTATAAGGGGAAAGTTCTTGTCTCTATTTCTGGGTCATTTCATTGCAGTCTCTTTATGTCTTCCATCTAGAGCTCCTGACTGCATCTCTGGTCTGCCGTTGGAGACTTTAACCCCTGAGTTGCTGGTCCAGTTGCTGCTTCCCATCTGAGCTCCTGGCCATCTGTCTGTTGTCTCCGTTGTCTGCTGTATTTTTGCTGTGTTTCCTGTCCTGGATGTGCTCTCCTGTTCCCGATGTATCCTGCCGTTTTCCCTGGTCTGTACCTCCTGTTTCCCGTCCAGTTCCTGCCGTATCCTGTGGTGTCATGTGTACTTTGATCCCTCCTGTATCATGCTGTGTTCCTGAGTGCGTTCTTACCTTGCCCTGCTTATGTTCTCCTACTTTCCCTGTGTTCATGTCCTGCACTCGGCTGTCATCGCAGGTAGCCACGCCAGGGGTAGTGACCTGGGGGTCCGCACCCAAATCCATCCCGCTTTGCGGCGGGCTCTGGTGAAGACCAGGGGCCCCTTAGACTCCACTCCTGGCGTGGTCCTCCAGCTACCAAATCGCCTGCGTTGATAACAGAGGATCCACACCCGGATGTCTGGGTCGGCGCTTCGGCGTACGTCCATCGGCGCCGCACCGTTACACATAACATCAAAAATATGTTGTAGAAGAGGCCTACAAGGAATAATACTTAAATAATGCTCATACCACCATTCCCTATTGGTAAAAAAAAGTCATAATCTATCCTGGAACCATTTAAAAAATTAGACTTTTTCCCAAATTTCTACTTTTTTTGTAAATCACTTGAGATGAGGAATAATCAACATCTTACCACAATTCACTGATGATGTTGTGTTCTTATGCACAGTAGCCCTTGCATAAAAGTTCCACCTCCTGGAACTAATGTATTACATTACACCTTCACAAGACCAGGACAAGAAAACCTAGGGCCACATGTATGAAAATGGTTAAGGTCTAAAACTCACTTTGTAGCCCATAGGTTACTATGGGCAAAAAAGTGAGTTTTAGATCTAAAAGCCTGTTCCCTTATAGGAGACAAAGACATTGTGATACTACGGGCCAGGTTTTCCTATACCTGTATAGGAGAAGTTGGACATGCAATTTATTGGGAAGGTTAAATGGAAAGTTCCTTTTGTTCCATTTTCAGTGACCATAAACAAGCTATTTGGCTCCTTCAATGGGTAAAAGCCAAGACATAAGAGGAAACATTTAACAACACTAAGCAGACATCTCTTTCAAAGGCTGGCGGATTGCTCCAAGTTCACAAATCCTTTGTTACGTTTCAGTAAAACCTCTTTCAGACATCATAAGGAGATGAAAACCCCAGTGAGACTGTTTTGTATCTGTGCACACTACAATTGTTCAGAAAGGCAATTCAGGCATGGTGTCCGCACATTGATGTTCACTACAACAGATCTTTCAATACAACTGCAATAAGTACAAGAGTGGCTTCATCAATGGCTTCTAAGTGCTTGTTCTACTTCACTTTGAAAAACCAACAATACCAATTTATTTTTTTAACAAAATGTTCCTTTAAATAGTTCTGGTTAATGTTACTGTTACTCTATTTTTAACTCATGAAGATACTAAAGTAAGATTAGCTTATGTAAAAGTAAAAACATTTTATATAAAACATTTTGTTTCCTTCAAGGCAAATTTACTTATGCTCTGATACACTACACTCTACCTTATACGCAACAGAACATCAAGTTCCATTATGAGGTGCTTTCAATAAAATATAGCACTTGAAACTTTTTTTAAATGAACATATGCTTAATTATAGGATATGGTGTTAATGGAGATAATGTTCTCTAGTAGCCACAGAATAGAATTGTTGAACAACTTCCCGGACTCAGCACAACCAGCTGATCAGAGGACCTATTTAAAGAAAATAGACAGACCTAAATGGATAACTCCTTTCACTGGCTATAGTCTCAGTCCTATTTGTAGGCTATAAACTGATAATGGGTGTTTATGGCTTGAGAACGGGTGCTAAGCTCATTTCCCACTCAAGGTTATGTTAAGTATATAGAAATTATGGAGTAACGGTGGAAAATGCTATTCTTTCTATCTTATAGAAAGTAACTAAGGAATAGAGATACAAAATTAATTTCAAGTTACTGCAATAAGTGACACATTTTAACTGTGATTTTCACCCAAAATCTGTAAAATTGGAACAAAATTGGCATTATTTACTTCAGACCACCGAAATTAAGTCCAAACAATTGGCAATAGATAGAGGTATACTCACCCGTTGGAGACCCTTCTAGAACATGTCCAACATATGGGCCTTCTTTAAAGATCGGTCGGTTGTCATTCTGATCAATAACTACGACCTCCAGATCAACAGGTCCCTCAATGGTTTTTCCACTCTCATCTGTGGTTTCTACTCGTAACTATAACATGGTAGAGAAAAGAGAGAAAAGAGAAGACTATTTATTTTCTGGTAATATCAAGAGAAAGTGGCAGTGGGAGGTAAAGAAGCAAGTGTTATAACAAGCATTGTTGTGACAACATGTATGGTGATTTCATGAGATCTAAACAATCATGAAAAATACTTATTCCATAGTTCAAGTCTCTGAAAACCTCATGGTCCAAGAGTCCCATGGTAAGCTAATTTTAGAGCTGTTGACTGGTTAACAAGACTTATTGAAAAATAAAAAAGCATTCTTAGATATGGTTCTTACTATAAGGTCTACTTTATTTTAGCCCTTGATTTAACCCCTATAACATTCTAAAATAGGGGAATATTTCCAACAAGGATTATTCTCTGAGGTGTTACTTGATTGTTCTATGCCCTGATACAATATCTGTACAGGAATCCCAAGTATTACATCTGTATATTATATGTCTGTCAAATCAATTTACTACCAAAGGCAAAGCTTAATAAATACCCCTCTTTTATGTAACACCTTTAATGAGCAACTCTAAAACGCACTCTGTTTAAAAAGGATCTATTTTTTGTTGACCCAAGGATATGCCAGTGCCTGGTCTCTGAGGAACCAAGAGTTTTCTAGCACTGCTCTAATACCTTTACCTTTGCACACCTGGTAATTGTAGTGCTAAAATCACCTTAGTCAACCATATCGCTTAACACCTTAAGGACCTTGCAATTTTTTTTTGTTGACACGTTAATTTTTCCCTCCTCGCCTTCACAGAGCCATAACTTTTTTATTTTTCCACCTACATAGACATATGAGGTCTTTTATTTTGCGGTACAAGATGTACTTTCTAATGTTGTTATTCAAATTACCATAGAATATACTAGGGAAATTGTGAAAAAAAACGTACTTGCGCCACATTTGCGGGTTTTTTGCTTTTCGGAAATTTAAATCTTGGAAAAAAGATGTTTTTTGTATTCTATGCATCCCGAATCCCAAAAAATTTAGGGTTTCTATAATTTGGTACTAAAAAAAAAATTCCCCAAAACCTTTTCTATTTTTGGGAAACAAACTTTTTTGTACTAACACCTACAGGCAAAGTAGGCTGGCATTTTTTGCAGGCTAAAAGCGTTTTTATTGCTAGCAAGTTTGGAAAGCCTGAAAATTTTTTAAATCACTTTTATTCCAAAAATTTTTAGTGAGAAAAAATTCCCCAAAAACCGCAATTATGGCGTTTGGAATTTTTTTTCTTCATGGTTTTCGCTAGGGAATAAATGAAAATTTATTTTTTTAGACTGGTTTTTTTCGGAGGGGCGAACCAAATATGTTAACTTTTTTTATTATTTTATTTTTTTTATTGTAAAATGGAAAAAGGGGGTAAATTGAATTTTTAAATTCTTTTTTTTGGTACTTTCCAAAATTTTTTTTTTCCCTTTAACTTTGGCCCCCCCTTTGGTGCTTCACCCACTAGGGGCACGATCGAAATTACAGCCTATGATTGCTAGAAAAATGCATTAGGCTGTACCAAGATGGCGGTTTTTAAATTTCCCTCCCCGGGGAAGGGGGGAAATTAAAAAACATGGCAAGATGGAGGCCTCACAAGGCTCCCCTGCCATGTCCATGCATGGATCCACGCGGCCACCTTTTTTTTTATTCATTTAGACCGGGGGCCGGGTGGGGGTGATCCCGCAAAAAAGCCCTTACCCTTAAAGGGTTTAACCTTCCAATGATTAAGCAAGTTTTCCTATTTCACTGTATTACAGCCAGCTTTAGACTCACACTTCCTGGCTAGACTGGGATGACTGACATTTCGTTTTGCTTTTCCCTAGATGGCTGTTAGGAGATTGTGATGGAGGGTTTTAACAGTAGGAAAAAAGGGCTACAAAACCCTAAAGGGTTTAAAAGTTTTCGTAAAAAAGGGATATGTTCTACAGAAAAAAACCTTTGGGAAGTCACAGGAGAAAAAAAATGCCTAATTCCAAATGAAAAAAATCATAACTGCAATTAATTTGGTAATATTCTTTATTTACCTTTTTCCCTACACTTATTATTCCCTGTGGGATGTTCCTCCCATTAAAACGTACTTACTGGTATCCCCCCATTTTTTAATGGTTTAGGGGGGAATTTGGGATACCTATAAATTAATTTTCCCCAAAATTTTTTATAAAAACAATTTTCCCAAAAATGCGGTGGCCCCGGGCGCTGTTTTTGAGACAAAACCTCGTGGGGATATTTGAATAAAATTATATTTTTTTATTCCTAAAAAGTCCCAAAAGGGTTTTAACCTGGGTAAAAATTGAAACAAAATAAGGTCCATAGTATCCCGCATGCCCATATAGCGATAAATTAGTAGTAAAATACAAAATTAAAATGGGGGGAGCTACAATGCACTCTTGTATGCCCTTCCTAATCCACAGAGAACCACCCTGAAAAGGATACCCCCACTCTATGTAAACCCTAAATAACTGTAATAAAAAAAAAAAAAAAGTCCAACAATATTTAAAAAAAAGTATCCCAACAGGTTTCCCAGCTCTCAAATGTGGTTCTTTAGGGGAATCAATACAAGGGCAGACTAACTTGGGATAAATGTAGAGGGAGCAGAACTATTATAAAACTCTTCAGCACTAAATCACAGAATGCCATGCACTGAAATAAAAAGCATAGCTGATTTAAAAACCATTCCCACCTAATGATGTAACTGTAGCACCTGTTGAGTGTGATGGTTCCCTGCAAAACACCACCCAGAATGTGATGATATCACCGGAACAGGTACATGATCGGGGGAGGGGGAGTCTACAAAAAATTATTGATAAAAATGTTTATATTAAATTTTACTAACCCCAATACAATTAGTTATTGTCTTTTTTATTTTTTTCCATTTACCCATGCATCTGCAAAGTGTAGTCCTACATTGAAGCTAGTAACTTGAATTGTGCTGGATATTGAATATTGTGGAAAAATTATGGCTGGCCGAACAATTTTCCTGCCATCACTGGCAAAATTCGGACTATGCCAAACCAGCTATATCCAAGCCTGACGAATAACACTACTAGTAACCTATAGGTCCTTTATTGGTGATCACTGCCCTGAGTAAAAATCACTGCAAATCAGGGGGGGATCTGTTTGTTGGGGTTTTAAAAAAATCATTTTTTAGTGAGCAAATCACCTTGAGTGAACAGGGAATGTGCTGCCGACAATAATAAATGTGATTGGCTGCGGGAACAATCACAAAATGATGTTCATGTAGCTGTCCACTTCCTGACAATGCAGCATTGTGTAAGGAGCATCGATAGGCATGCCTAACGGGGAATGATCAGCCTATGCGAAAGGAGTCTTATGTGTAACATGTAAACTCTTTAAGCAAACTGTTTACCACAGTGGTCTTCTACCTGTGCTTTCCTAGAATTCCTCATCAATGGCTGGAACCAAATATTGAAAATCAGTGCACAGTACACTACTGTACAGTCTTCTTCTTAGTCCTCTTCCCATAAGGTCATATTCATATGGCAAGTATTTTACAATTTTCTTTTAATTTTTGTCATGTTTTTGGGCGAATTTTGCAGCTGGATTTGTCCGGCCTATTGACATTGAACAGTACATTTTTGATCTGAAATCCAACAGAAGAATTTGCATGTTCCAAGTTTTTTCAAAGCCGTGTGTTTTTTAATCCAACCTTAGACACTTATGGTCAGATTTTCTATTGAAGTCTATGTGGATCTTTCACAGTCGGTTTTCAAACCGACTATAAATCATTGCCATATAGATGGGCCCTTACCAGCATGACTCTCCTCTTTTTAGTATTTTACAGTTTTGCTCCATTTCTGTTATCAGTTCCCACCATAGCTTCCCTCTCCTAAAATCCTAGCATAGTCTTTCCTCTTATACCACCAGGCATGACTAGCTCATTTCTTAAGCGGGCTCCCATGTGTTGTATGCAGTCAGGGCAGGTTACAATGCTATGAAGGAAGAAGCAAGAGACACAAAGAGAGTTGGCACCTGCTTCCTTTCTTCTGGTTTACTTATATCCTTTGCAATTTATTTCATAGGATACAGCAACGCGAAGAAGTGTTAAATAAGTGATGCACAAAGGATCCTGGCAAATACATTTCTCAAAAAGGTGGTCACCAGTCAGAATGTGGGATGTTTCTTTTTTTAAGAGGGCAACCATACAACAGTTGCAAATTGGGCACATATGCGGTTCTCTCCCAAAGATGGTCTTCTGGGGAGGTTTTATTGTATTTTGATTTGACAGGACTAAACATTGCTTTAACGTAAAAAACTGTTTATGGTTAGAATCTTGCAACAACAATCTGCTGATGAGGAGGGAAATAAGAATCGTCTTCTTGCTGCCAAGTTATGCTGGTTCATTAGCCTTGTGTTATATTGATCATTTTAATTGTGTTTGTTAGTTAACAAGCCCTTTAAAAAGACACTTGATACATGGTGTCCGAGAATGCTGACACAATGTCCCTCTAGAATAATCATGGTGAGTCTTGCCTGCATGGGATGTCACAAGTATTGACGTCACACAGTTCATTAGACAAAGGTGACAAATCATGCAGAGAATTACTCATCACTTTTTTCAGATTAGGTTAAACAGTTCTTATAACAAATTTGGATCAATTAATTTGTCAATTCCCGACTTGATCTGTAGACAAGCAGAGATTTCGAGAAAAATGGCTTTGGAACCTGCAGGGTTAAGCAAGGGTTCCTAGAGCCCATGTGATGAAATTATTCTAAAAACCTACTTGCCTTTTGTACGGAAGATGTGCACATCTGCTTTTAGGGGAAATTAATAGACTCCAATGTCAGCTGCAAATGGAGTGGTCTTCTGTAAAGCATTCGAGGATCCTTAATGTGTCAGAGCAAAATGTATCTACTTGTGGATCTACTTGTACTTTGGTAAAACAGTTTAATCCTAGCTGTCTGTTCAATAATAATAATAATAATAATAATAATAGAGAATAAAGTTTTCATATACTTACTGAAAAAAAGTATTATATAGAATGATCTTGTTAATCAGACATTTACAAAACCTCTTTGTAGCTGGTCATCTCTTCTCTATGACCCTATCAGTTGGTTTGAGAAAAGTAATGCAACAATCTATGGTACTCAGTTCTCTACATTGGGGACATCATTGTTTAATATGGCTTGAGATAGCTACAAATTTTAAAAATGGTTAACCATAAAGGTTAAAGGGAATCATTATTTCCTGTGTATCTCTAGCAGAGTAATGTACCAAAATGTAATCTCTTAACTCACATGTCAAGTAATACTTCATTGTTAGGCATTCAATGTTACAAAACCCTTCTTATAGAGTGGACCATGCTTTGGTCTATCCTGGGACATTGCATCTTGAAATCAAACTGAAAATACAATGTCACAGACACTGCTGATCTGCGGCTGAAAGATCCAGTTAATGATCACAAACATTTTACTTGTACAACAACTGTATTCCTGAAGTACATATAATCACCATCTGGTAGCATTATCCATTGTCGAATGTGGTGTGTGGTATTAATAATGGGCAGGAACAGGGCTAGGTAGTGCCATATTATAGGGCCCAGCCAGCAATGTTCAGTCAGTCAGTAGTTACTATTCACTGTCGACCAGTCCCCAAAGTACAAAGCTATCTCTTCCACTGTCAGTGTGATGCACCAGACCATTTAGTATATAGTCAGCCTGAGAGAGGCAAAGCTAGAGCTGTACTGTGGGGACTGACCGGCAGTAAAAAGTAACTACTAACTTTCTGTTCACTGGTAATTGGGCCCTATAGTGGGCTGCAAGAGGTCACATAGTGTGTTGCAACAACCCTCTGTTGCTGACTATGTACTAAGAAGCAGCACAGTGAAAGTGGCGAAGCTAGCGCTGTACTATGGGAAGCAGCCAGCAGTGAATAGTAACTAAATACTTTTTTGTTCACTGCCAGTGGGGCCCATACTATGGCACTAGCTCCATTCCTGCTTATTGTCAATAGCCCATACCATAATGACAACTATCTGGGCAACTATTAAAAATGGGAGAACTTACCTAGGCTTTGCCTACCTACCTTGGGCTTTCCCTACCTACATAGGCTTGCCTACCTGCCTGGGAGGTTGCCTACTCACCACCTGATTTTTACTTATCTGCCTGGGGCAGAGCCGCCATCAGACATTTCTGGGCCCCATACAGCTGAAGCATCTGGGCCCCACCCCGGTCCCTTTCAAATCCCGTGTGCCACCCCCCCCCGAACCGGCCCCACTGCCCCCACCCCCGAAAAATAAAAAAATTCAGGAGGGGACCCACAAAAAAAAAAAAAAAAAATTACAATTACCAAATTAACTTGCAACGGGAAGGGAAAGACCCAGGGGAGGTTTGCAAAAAAAGCAGGTGTATTTTTTTTTGTATTTAATACCATTTCCCAACACCATATTTTTACCAATTTTAGGGTTTTTAATACCTTTAAACAGCCGCATGTGGACAGGCGGGGAGGGGGGAAGGGGCCCAAGTACTTTTGGGAGGGGTTTGGGGACATGGCAGGGGGGAGGGCTGAGCGGGTTTTTCAGGGGAGGGTTTTGGGGCCCAGAACAGGAGGGGGGCCCCCCTCCCGAAAGTACAGGGGTGGGTGGAAAATTTCAGGGGGGGGGCTGGGAAGTACAGGGCGGGGGGAGGCGGGGGCAGTTACAGGGGGGGCTGGACTTTGGCAGGGGGGGGGGGCGGGGCAGTCCCGGGGGAAAGGGGGGGGCCCGGGGCAAGTAAAGGGGGGGGTGGGGCGGGGCAGTACAGGGGGGGGCTGGTTTTTTTGGGAAAGGGGAGGCGGGGAAAGTCAGGGCAGGGGGGGGGTTGGGGAATTTAACAGGGGGGGGCCCCTGGGCAGTACAGGGGGGAAAAAGGAGGAGGCGGGGGCCCACGTAAAAGGGCAGAGGGGGGGCCCTGGAAGTACGGGGGAAAGGGGCGGGGAAAGTCCCAAGTGGAGGGGGGCCAGTACGGGGGGGTTTAGGCGGGCGGGTACAGGGGGGGCTGGAAAGTACGGGGGGGGGCCCGGGGCCCAGTCCCAGGGGGGGGGCTGGGCAGTACATGGATGGGGGGAGGTTGGGCGTACCGGGCTGGGGGGAGGCGGGGGCCCAGGGGAGGGGCTGTCAGGGGGGGGTTTCCCCAAGCCCCAAACAAATTACTTTAGGAGAGGAAAACCCCTCAGCCCTTTGATCTTTTTTTTGTTTTTCCCCAACAAGTTTACTTTGGCCCCAAGGGATGACGTCTTTAGGGGAGGCCCCCCCCCCGGACAGGGAGGGGGGCGGCCCCGGGCTCCCTAAAAATGGAGAATTTAAGGTGCCAGACAAAAACAATCTGGGAGGGCTCTCTGCGGGGGGAGAGGAGGGGACATTTCTGAGGGGGGCCCGGCCGGCGTTTCCCTGAAGGGGGCCTGGGTTTTCCAAAGCCCCAAAAGCTTCCCCTTATATTCACATAAAAGGGTCTTGCCACTTACTTCCCCTCCCGCTTTTGACTGGGGCCCGGGGGCCCTCCCCCTCTGTATGTCTGCGCCGCCTGTCCCCTGGCCGGGCAGCTTAGTTCCCCCGGGGCCGCAGAAGAGGAGGGGGAAAAAAGGGCCCCCCGGGTAAACCCCCCAAGGGGAGTAATTTTTTAAGGACTTCTTTTGTGTTTTTATAAAGTGCACCCTGGGGCCCCGAGACCCCCGGGTCCCCTTAGGGTTTTTCCCGGGCCCGGGGCCTGACAAAAATTTTTGGTTTATCGGCGGGCTGCTTCCCCCCGCGTAGCCCCTTTAATGTAAAATAAGGGGGCCTGTTTGCAGGGGGCCCCCCCTTTTATTTCCCCAGGGGCCCGGAAACAGGAGTACCCTCTGTACCCCCTGTACGGCGGCCCTGACCTGGGGCATTTCTTGCCTACTTATATACCTGGATCCTTGACTGCCTACTCACCTTCCTGGGGCTTTGTCTGCGCATGCCGTACCTAAAAATTAGGTCCCTTGCTCTGCGACCTATTATACCTGGGGCCAGGGGCAGCCTAGTTGCGCTTGCTACCTACCTGGGGCCTTACCTACCTGCTTACCTTCCTGGGTCCTTGTCCATCTAACTACCTTGAACCCTAACTACCTGACTCCTACCTCTGTACATAGCTCATTTTTTCATACATGTTCTGCTCATCCTTACAGCATCCTAGTCAGGAATTGGACTCAAAAATGTAATTGAAACATATAATTTGTATTCATATACTACCCATTTTAAATACAGTACTAACAGTACTCCTTACAGTGGCCTTGATAACATTTTTTTTCTTCAAAGGGGGTACTCATTGTTATGGTTGCTAGATGATGAACTGTAATGCGCTTGTGGGCCTAGATTGCTTTTGACTATCTCGGATCATTAATATTTACTGTGGGTACTACCATGGTGAGTCTCAAAACAGGACTATGCTTATACTTAAAAAATTGTCACAATGATATAAAGACTCCATAAACTCCAACCTCCTTTGTGGTAATTAGTATACAAAAGACAATGCTTACAAAAGACCTCCTCCAGGAATGCATTGCAACTTTAAGGAAAATTTTGTATTGATCTTCTGATAAACTCCTGACAAGTACAATCCTTGAATATATGGCAGATTTTCTCCAGGATTTAATTACTCTGTCAACAAATCTATGACTATTTTAGTGTCATTTAGGTATACTACTCAAGATTTCCAACTTGATCTAGAAAATACCTCATTTTCTGCCAACATTCTTAAAAAAGTCTCTTGTCCTAAATGAGACCATTCTGGCTGCTTCATCACTTTAAATTATATAATCTCCTCCGCTTAGGTGCATAGTATCATAGCGCCGCATTTGTCTTCATTCAGAGCTGGCGGCTTTGTAGACCCCTATCTAACCCACTCTCAAATGTTTGCTGTTTGCTGTCCCCCCCACACCTGTAATACACTCCAGTGTCTTTCCAGGCACTTCAGTATTAGAAATGGAAGCCTTATTCAACTGATACATATCTCTAAAATTTCATATGAAGTTTATGGAATTCAATGCCAACAGTTTTTCGCATTTACAATCACGAAGCACTGCAAAGGGTTTTGAGGACATGTGTATATTTGTTAGGTATGTTCTGCTGTTGGATGATGTTAAATTTTGTTTTATCTTGTAAAACAATACAAAAAGAGATTCGAAAGAAAATATATGGGGACCTGTAACATCCATTAGGCATTCCCTTCTCTCTTCCAAGCACTATGGCCATCAATGGGTCTCAAGAAAATGCCCTAAAGCCTGAATAGTAAATCCGCCTTGCTTTACCCCCTCCAAAACCCTAGTTTTATTTGTTTGAAGATGTTTAGTCAGTTTGTTACCCTTGTTACATGGACTTTTATCTCCCAGTGTTAATTTTGTCTACATACAGACAATAATTGAATAAGCTGCTGTTTCCATGCTATGCGTCTTCAAAAATTAACTCAACACACATTTGATCCTGGTTAAATGCATCAAATATCTTAAATGTTAAAACTAAGCTTTACCTACTTTATTTTTGTATTTTGTTCCTTTAAATAATGTGAGGAGGAACAAGTTAGCAAAAGATTTTTGAAGTGGTCTACCATGTTAGAATGCAAGGCCTGATAAAAGGATAGTCATTGAACCTTTAGCCTGCCATCAGCAACAGATCAGTGAATGAAACTACAATATATGATTTCTTTTAACTTTTCCCCCGTAAACAACTTGAATAAAAATTTTCTTTTTCCCGTCAAAAAGTTTTTCTCTTAAAAACGCAAAAGGACATTCTACTCCTAGTCTTTTCAATTGTCTGGGCAAATGGGTTTTTGGGATTATGATGGAGATAGTGAAGAATAATCTTTTGAGAAATTCACTGACAAAAAGCTTTGTATTGCTTTGCTTTCTTTATGACATACCCCAGGCATATATACAAATGTAGCAAAATTAACAGGCAGCACAACATATCAGGGCACTGAATGTTATCTCTACTTTTTCAAAGCTTTTGCTTTTTCTTCAAAGGATTTTCAGTTACCTGTATATCAGTCTGTTATGTCAGAGGACTATTCTTCTAGAAGACTTTTTTTTCGATATTGTGTAGTGTCAGGAAAAAGCCCACCCCGCCCACACCACTCGAGGGTCGATGGGCTGATTTGGGGTGTAACGTGAGTTTTTGGGTACCCCCTGGGGTAAAAAAGGTCAGCCCCGATCAGTTTTACCCCTTAACCCCCGTCCACATGGGCCAGGGGTTAAAACCCCCCTCCAGGGGGGCGGAGAACACATTCCTCGCCCAACGACCCCGAAGGCTGAGGGTTTGTTTAACCAACTGGTTAAAAAAAAAATTGCAGTGTATAGGGTGCCACCCGTTTTAGTTTAGTTTTTAAAGACCCCCTCCCTTTCCGACTTATAAAAAAAGGCCCGGTAGCCCTTTGGGGGGCTATATATTTTGACGAGCCAGGCTTGTGAGGCCGATGTCAAACAGACTAATCAGATTAAAGTTTATAGATTTAATTAGCCATGGAGGGCACACTAGACAAATATATACAAAATGATAATAAAATACAGATAAGAGTCAGAGGTGCAAATATAAGTATGGGTTACAGATAAAGGCAGTAAAATGTGTCCAGTTACCTGTCATTGGCTTGGTTCTGGGTCTACATAGGGGGGCTTATGTGGCCTGGCTTCTGTGTGTGGATGCTCCTGAAAATGCTCTTAAGTACCCCCCCTCCTGAATGCAATGACTGGCCCCATCTGGGGCTCCTGCTTATATCTCTAATGGGACAGCCCATGTGGTAGCCCTCTACACTCCCCCCACATACCCCTG
This sequence comes from Phyllomedusa bahiana, assembly GCA_025379985.1. Lineage (NCBI taxonomy): Eukaryota > Metazoa > Chordata > Amphibia > Anura > Hylidae > Phyllomedusa > Phyllomedusa bahiana. The sequence continues at coordinate 42,036 of JAODAL010023850.1, read as the reverse complement.
GGCCTGTCAATGAACTCCTCCAACTCTGGCCATGCAATTTATGACTGAAAAACCAAAATGGGCCATACCTCGGCAGGGCATTGGCACAAAATGGAACCGGTGACATCATCAGAACCGGCTGGATCTTAGCTACGCCCTGGTATCAGACACCCCTATCCTAGGTGCTTCCTAAGTCCAGTTCTCGATTTCTCCATCCCCCTGCATCGTGCGAACGTGGGAGTGGTGGCTATGTGTGTGGGGAATTACATATTTTAAAATATGAAACCGCCATAGACCAGTTATGAGCGGATCGCCTATAAATCTTTATGAAATATCGAGGCCGCTGCATCTAGGAGCCTTTTGGTCAAGTCTTTGAAGCTGGGGGTTTGAGAGAGCACATCTTGGTGCTATTTAATGGAAATGACGGTTCTTTTGATGGGTCAACCCCTCCTGCTGTGCTAGCTTCCTATAGAAGGCATTTACGATGGGTATAATTGACCTCTTCCTCACGCAGGCCATTTGACTGAAGTTGGAGGGGGGGTGAAATATTGGTCATTTTTTTGAGTGAATTTCTCACAGGTAGTTTTCAGTGAATTTACTATGGATTTTTGGTATTTTAGACACAATCCAGCTGATATTATAAACTCATTTGGACAAATTTATCAAGGCAGTTGCGCCAGAATTCTGGCTCAATTTGCACCAAAACAAGCTTTTCGCCACATTTACTATGTGTTTTGGACAGTTTCAGGCACTTCTGCTCCTCGTCTGACAAAGGGACATGGCTTCATAAAAAGGGGTGTGATTTTGTGGAAAGTGGGCGTGACATAAATGCTACAAAAAATGCGCTAAAACCTGCGATCAAATTCTGGCGTGAAAGTAAGCCAACTTAAAGACGGTACAAACTTAGACTAGACAGTTCTAACCTGCGCCAGATTTATAAACACTATGATAAATGTGGCAGATTGTAAGACTGTCTAGTCTAACTTTACACTGTCTAAAAGTAAGACACTATTGATAAATCTGCCCCATTCACTTTTTTGATTTACAGCATAAACTCCATTTGTGAATGTTTTTTTACATAGCAAATCAATAGTGAAAGGCGCAATCCAGCGAGAATCTGGGTTAGGCAACCTGTGAGCCCTACATGCAGAGAATAGCAACAGCAAATTATTCTGTTTTTGATTCCAACAACTTCAGAAACTAATTTACTTTGCACAGGCATAATTAGAAGGTGTCTTTGGCTGCCATTTGTGTGACAACGCTTTCATTTTCCTACATTTTCATAATTTGACATAGGCCACCTTGGGTTCAGAGCCATCATCCAGAGCTGTTTCTCTCAAGCGCAGATTTATTTTTGATGACCTGTTGTAATGGAAATTTCAGTCTTATATTAATTCTTGATGTCATTCCCTTTATTTTAATAAAGCAATTTGTAATTTTTAAAGAAAAAAGTGTAACAACTATGAAATGTCTCCTCATTGTATTTAATAATCATGTTCTATCATATGGGTATAGAAAGAATAATTATTTACATGTCACGAGGAGATGGAAGATTCATTAATGCTCTACAGACTTTGTAAAAGCACAACCAAAATGTAGTGACAGTGACTGACAACATTAGTTATTGTACTATGTGGGAAAGTGGAGGTTTTGTGGCAGAATTAGTTATTCAAAGGGGAATTCAAGCCAGCAGTGGCATTATCATCATTAATACAATGGTGATCCCTAAGTCAAATGATAAAAGAATATTAAATTCAGTGTAGTATTTTCTACAGATTACTTTAATCTGAATGTCACTGCCAGCATGCTTCAGAAAAGAGCAAAGGTTTGTGCACAATTCTGTGCACAATGGAAGAAACCTTCTACTGTGGTCAACGCCTCTCTGTAATGCACTAAAACAAACTAAAACAGTAACTATGCTACTACTGATTTCTACATACAAGAATATAACTAATATAAAACTGACTCTCCTTCACCTTTACTAGTTTCAAAAGTGACATTAAAACCCACCTCTTCAGGATAGCCTACCACCTTCAATTATCCTGTTACTGCTACATCACCTATCAAACATGTCTGCCTCTCACCTTTGTTGATGATTGTAGGCCTTCACAGTCAGGGTTGTCTCTCCCTTTGTACCAGTTGTTATTCATTTAATGTTGCTACTATACCATGTTTGATCTTATGTTATATATGTAATCCCCCTTTGCATGTACAGCGTCCTGAAATAAATAGCGCTTTAAAAAAATAAATAAACATAATATTAACTAGTATGACACTGTTCTCCTCTGTACAAAACTATAGCTACTATGACTCTGTCCCTATATGCAGGCACATCACTACTATAATACTGTCTCCTATGTACATGATTAGAACTACTATAATTCTGCCCCCCCTACATACAAAAACTACCATAACATTGCCCCTTTGCACAGGAACAAAACTGCTTTAATATTGTCCCTTATGTAGAGAAATAAAACTTCTATAATCCTGTCCCCTGTGTTCAAGAATATACTTATTATAATACTGCCCCCTATGTACACGAAACATGACTAAAATTGTTTTTTATGTATAGAAATATAACTGCTATAATACTGTTCCCAGTTTTAAAAGAAATTCTACATAATATCCACCAACCTGCACGGGGCTTTTAAATCAATGCGAGTAACTTGAGCTGGGTCTTTCTCTCTGATAGGGAGTCTAAACGGCACCAAAAGAGGAAATCAATACAGGTTCCCACCTTATTGAGGTCGCCTTGTGATTAAAGGGGGCTTAACCGTTTTAAATCAATTACTAAAAACCCCTCAAAAAATTTTTCATATATCTAATAGCAGAAATCCTTTTCCAAAAATTCCTATGCCCTTTTTTTGATATTTTTTAGTATAGTGTCTGTTTGATATTGGGGTGATTGTGTTTACAAAAACATTAAATTGCCCCTTTGAAGGGAAAAAAATATTAAAAATTTCCCCTTTGTTCCTGGTTTAAAAGAATATTAATTCTATACTACTGCCCCATAAGTAAAGGAACATAACTTCTTTTAAATTGTCCCTTATGCTCAGAAATATAACTACTATAACACTGCCTGCTTTTTAAGAAAAAATATTTTTTTTAAACTTCCCCTAAAGCAAAAAAATTCCACGTAATACTGCCCCCGTGGGCAAAAAAAATGAGTCTAAAATCCCCCCCTGTTTCAAGAAAATTTTTTTTTAAAATAATCTGTTCTCTATATACAAGAATTTAACTGCTATAATAATATTCCCTATTACAAGAATATGCCTAACTACTATAATACTTCCTCTCTTTTGGCAAAAAAATATAATATATAAGCTGCCCTTATGTACAAGTAGCCAATATTTTATCATGAAAGCTCAACTCTTTTTTTTTCTATACTGCTCGAAAATGAAAAATGATTTTTTTGATTGGTTGTTGTAGGCAACAAATACTGCTTTCCGGTAGACCTTTTTTCTTAAATGAGCCAAATTTTTTTCAGTAGCTGAATATTCATCACTCAATGCTGAGGAAAAAATATAAAAGTCCTTTAAATTTGTTTTTTAAAAAAAAAACATCAAAAGTTTTATTGAAAAATAAGTCTGGGTTTAAAAATAAAAGTTGCAGACTCATGATTGTTGAAATAGGCAAATTGAATGAAAACTTGAACAAGAGAGTTATCACCTGAAACAAAACTCCATCAAAATGTAAATCCACCGGGAGGGTGTAAGAGATCGGTTGTTCCCCCAGCTTGTGTAAATTTTTTGTGAATTATGATTTTTTTTGCTTATTTTTATTGAGCATTTTTTAATCAACAACATACTAATAAAATGAAAATAAAAACATACAGATGTAGCAAAAATTAACTTGACAATTAATGCACCATGATATCAGGCCACAGAAAGTTATTTCAACTTTTTCAATACTTTACTATTGATTTTATTTGATCTAAGAGCAGACAACAGAGAAAGCGGTTAGATCATTGTCTAGCTAAACTCTGCTATACCTGTATATAGATGACTGTCTAAAGAAAACAATATCAGTTGCATGATATTAGGTTGCATATCTGGTAAAGGGGATTCAAATGGGGGATTCAAAAATGTATAGTGGAAATTTAAAAAATTGCTTCAAAACAAGGCTCTACTCTGAAATCAGATCTGTTAACCACACTTTGAAAAAGACAGAACCAGTTAAATGTACAACATTGTTCGTCATTAGGGAAATCCATGCCTCAAAGAAACCAGACATCATAAAAACCAGAGGAGGAGCAACAATATACTAACTAGAATTTTTGTTGTTCAAAATTCCATGTTTTTTGCTCAAGTGAAATCATAATCTCCCTTTACTTGATCTGAAAAAAAACATAGGCCAATAATAAAAATACTTTCATTTTTAAATGTTTGTTTCTTGAAGCCAGAATGTTCAGCCATTATACATAATTTTGTGTTATATCTAGGATTTGTGTATTTGATGCAAAGTGAAAAAGCCTGGTGTCCTTCCTTGGGTTTCCATAATGGACAGGGGTTGTATAACTCTTCCACTCACCTACAACAGTATAACTACTATAATGTGGTTTCCTATGAATGAAAGTTCAACTGTTATAGTGTTCTAAAGTATTTTATCCCCTAAGGAAAATATTTAGGTAATATGATCTTTGGTTCTGGAAAAATTGTAAATATTGGGCCTCATGTATGAAAATTGTAACAGTCTAAGACTTTCCTTGCTACCCATAGGAACCAATTAGAGCTCCCTTTTCATTTCATAGAGTGCTCTAAAAAATGAAAGAGGAGCTCTGATTGGTTGCTATGGCAACAAACAAAGTCTTAGAGCCTCACGCATGAAAACTGTCTAGGTCGAAGACTTTCTTTGATGCTTATAGCAACCAATCAGGGCTCTTCTTTCATTTTTTCATAGCACTATATGAAATGAAAGGTGAGCTCTGATTGGTTGCTATGGGCAGCAAAGAAAATTTTACATCTAGACAGTATTCATAAATGAGGCGCTTAGACCTAGATCGTTTTCATACATGTCCCCCATAGTACTTTGATATGTTGGTTCAATAATTCAGAACTTTTGACAATCTGCCAACCATCAGATCCTATGTTTGCCAGATTTAAGGAACTTCATAACATTCAATGTTAACGAAGGTTGAGGTCAAGTCAATGACACATAATTGCAGTTATTAATCAGTAGAACTCTGTGATTCGAGCAGATGACTTCACAGTGAGACTCAGTAGTTGCAGGCTCTAGGAGCAAGCTTGCCTTTTTGATCTTGAGAAAACTTTAATTTCCTTCCCTTTTTACAGCCTACGAAATGCAAAAGTTCCAAATAAAATGAGAGGATCAAAGATTCTTTAATCATTTATCATTTGTGGCTGATTCCAATTTTCTGTCAATGGAACACAGCGTGCATCTAGCCGCTGCAAATTACTGCAAAGTTCTGGGGCTAGTGAGCAGGAAAAGTTACATCTTGGCAAGAAAACGGAGGCTGACTGGATTCAGAGCTGCTGTACCAGTAATTGCAAAGTGGATTGTGTGTTTTCAGCCTGGAAAACAATTGTGATAGTTAAGATGTTCTGAAGAGAGAGATTAAACAAGGAGGGACACGATTCTAAAACTGCACATGAATAGCTCTGAGTGAGCAGTGTCATTCCCCGCATTTTAAGATGTTCACAGTATGCTCCAACTCAATTCCATGATGAATCAAAAGAAAATTAGTTTCAAAGATTGTATTAAACACTATGAAATTTTATGAAAGAACAAAACAAACACAAAATCCTGCAATCTGTGGAAGGCAAAAACATTGTGGCCAACAAAACAGATAACCTGAACAACCTGTATATTTCTCAATTTTATTATTGATGACTAGTGTTGAGCGATTATTATCGACAAAGTTGAAAATTCAGGCCAGTTTTTAGTTGATCGAAATTTTTAGATCATGCGATAATTTAGGTTAAATTCTGTGTATCATCTATTAATATCGCCCATTTTCGGCGCTTCCTGTCTTTTGGCGGCCAGCAAATCAGCTTAAAGAATAGAGCAGGGTGGAGATGTGTGTTGCGTCATCATGACTGGGATGTGTATGTTGCGTTTGTGGAAATATAACATGACCTCGTTATTTATCATAGAACAAAGCCCTTCCTGTTCCTGATCAGTGTCTCTCAGCGTCTCATAGCAGTAGGGGACGTGCGCTCTGCCTGTGTACAAACAGCTCAGCTAATTTATTCTATTTCTTCAAAGGAAACTATACTGTTTGCTGTGATCCTTTCAAATTAGTTAGATAGAGATGATTATTTTTGTTGTTAGGTAGAGAAATTTTAAAGAGCAATCATACCGCTGTTAAAGTCCACGGGGTGGAAGGGGCGGGGGGGGGGGCCACGCGGGGCGAACACAGACAAAGCCTCTATTAAATAATACTGAATATGTTCACCAACATTAGTGTAGACATTGCAACTGCAATAGGCTTTATATTAAGAGTTTTCTATTGAAATATTTCCTCGATATTGTGGCAGCCTGTATTATATTAGGATAACATCTTTTCTAGTAACTGCAGGTTCTCTTTGTTTGGTGCAACAAAAACTCTCTTTTATTACTCAGTTTTAAATTTCACATTGATGTTTTTTTTTCAATTTGCCCTTCCAGCTTTGTTGATTTAGCTACCTTGAGTTAAATAGAACCAGCTAATTTTGTAGTCAGCACAGGTTGTATGTGCAAAAAATACTCTTTTATTATCCATAAAATACATTTCAGATTCGTGTTTTTTCAATTTGGCGCACTACAGCTTTGTTCATTGAGGCCAACCTTGAACTTAAATGTGAATTACAGCAATTTTTTTAGTCACCACAGGTGAATTGAAAGGTGCCAAATACATTTTATTATCCGAATAAATTTCAGATAAGTTTTTTTTCACTTTGGCGCACTACAGGCTTTGTTCATTGAGGCACCTTGCACTTAAATGTGATATCAGCAATTTTGTAGTCACCACAGGTGAATTGAAATGGTGTGCAATAAATACCTTTATTATCCGAATAAATTTCAGATACATGTTTTTTCACTTTGTCGCCATGTCAGCTTTGTTGATAGATCTTTTTTTCTTTGCAGTTAATTTTGAAAACAGCAATTTTGTTGTGTCCACTGGTAATTTTATAGGTGCCTAATATACCTTTTATTATCCGAATACTTTTACAGTACGTGTTTTTTCACTTGGGGCGCACTAAGCTTTGTTCATTGAGGCACCTTGCACCTTAAAATTGTGAATACAGCAATTTTGTAGTCAACTCACGGTGATTGACTAGGTGTCAAATAATACCTTTTAAGATCCGAATAATTTCATACGTGTTTTTTCACTTTGGGCACTAAGCTTTGAATCATGAGGCACCTTCGCCCTTAATGTGAATACAGCAATTTTGTAATACCACAGGTGAATTGAAGTGATGCGCAAAAAATACCTTTATTATCGAATGCTTTTCAGATACGTGTTTTTTCACTTTGGCGCCAATACAGCTTTGTTCTTGTGGCACCTTTGCCAATTAAATGGATACAGCAATTTGTAGTCACCACAGGTGAATTGAAGGTGCAAATTACCTTTATTATCCAGAATGCATTTCTGATACGTGTTTTTTCACTTTGGCGCAATACAGCTTTGTCACTTTGAGGCACCTTGTCATTAAATGTGAATACAGCAATTTTGTAGTCACACACAGGTTGAATGAAAGGTGCCAAAAATACTTTTAATATGAAATATAGTGGGCTTCTAAGTGCATGTTCTCCATCACAATTTTTAATAGTGACTAGAGGAAAGTCATTATTTATAATTTTTTGGGTTCAGGTTGCTGTGAGATAAAAGCTATAATCATGGTCCTTTGGAAAACAAATGTGGCTTCTTAAGGAGGCATTCTCCCTAACAATTTTTAACAGTGGCTGAGAAATCAATTTTTATAATTTTTTGGGTTCATTGCTTGCTTTGATATGCGCAAATACTACAAGGTCCTATTCAAAAATTTTGTTTCTAACAGGGAATTCTGTTCTTAACAATTGTCCTTAAGTGGGCTCAAGGGTCATGCTCTGAATTTTTGGGGGCATTTTGCTGTGGACATGCAGCTATACTACAGGGTCTCTATTATAAAATTACAAATGTTGTTTCTAACAGACATTTGTTCTTAACCAATTGTCCTATGTGGCTCAAGGTCTCATGCTGTTGAATTTGTTGGGGGGCTTTTTGCTGTGGACATGCAGCATTATAATACAGGTTCTATTATAAAAATCAAATGTTGTTTCTAACAGACATTTGTTCTTCACAATTGTCCAAAGTGGCTCAAGGGTCATGCTTTGATTTTGGGGGCTTTTTGCGTGTGACTGCAGCTATACCTACAGGTCATATTATAAAATTTTTTGTTTCTAACATGACATTTTTTCTTCACCAATTGTCATGGTGGCTCAAAGGGTGATGGTGCTGTCAGAAACAGGAATAGAATTAATAATTTTCGCTATATTCTAGCTTTTATTAGTCCAAGGTTTATGCTAAAATAAATTATATTGTGACCACAATATAATTTATTTTAGCATAAACTGGAAAAAAGAAAAACAGAGCGGGAAAGTAAAAACATTTAATTTTAAATGGGCAATTTTTTGATTATTGAGGGACGCTATACAGGACCTTAGGACTGGGAGCAGGCTATTAGAAATAGTGATATAGAGCCAAAATGGAGGAGCTTAAATATACTTTGGGGAAATTTATTGCAAATAATAATTATATGGGTAAAAGTATAGGCGACTAAAACTAAAACCATACATGGCTTCTACCTTCTGTACGAGGGCAAATAAACAATAAAAAAATGGTCTTTAGAAAATTATACAGTAGAGGGCTCGGCATCGGCCTTTGAAAATTACAATGAGCTTTAATAAAATCTGTATTAAAAAAAGAGATAAAAGCAGCTAAAATTCTAAATGAAAGGCACGTGGCCAAAGGATAGAAAATTAGACAAAGACTAACCACAAGAAATTCTTTTAAATATTAAAATGACACAAAAAGCAAAGTCAGAGCAAGTAGGACCCTTAAAAACTGTGATGGGACTGGGTCACTGGTGACAAAAGGAAAGCAGAGGTACTAAAATAGGTTCTTTCAGCTCAGTATATACTATCAAGGAGATAGTAGTTGAGGGGGGTGGGCGGCCTAGTGCAGATATAGGTAAGGTGCCAGTACTGTTAATACATCATATGCTATATTTAATTGGGCTCAGTTTAGAAAAAGTCAAAGCCAAGTTAATTAAACGGGGGGGGGAATGTGAAACAAGGCTCCCGGCCCTGTGGCAATTTCAACTCAAGAGTTCTTAAAGAGACTCAGCTCGGTTATCAGTGTGCCCATGTACTTGTTTTTTAGAGATTCACATTGGTGTACATGGTATAGTTCCCAGGAGACTGGCGCAGGAAATGTAGAATTCCATCTTCAAAAAGGTTCTAGTCTTGCCCAGGTAATTATGACCAGTAAGTTTACATCTGTTGTGGGATAATGTTGAGGGGCTCATTAGGGACTATTACAGGAGTATGTTGACAACACAATATTATAGTGATTGCCAGCAATGATTTACTAAGGACAGACGCTGTCAGACCATCGGATTTCTTTTTTTGAAGAGGCGAGTAGAAGTCTGGGATAGCGGGGCAGCTGTGGATATTGTGTTTTTAGACTTTGCAAAGGCGTTTGACACTGTCCCGCATAAGCGTTTGTTGGGTAATATAGAATCCATTGGGTTAGAGATAACCTGTGTGTATTTGGATTAAAAAACTGGCTTGCTGATCGTAATCAGAGAGTTGGTGGTAATTGTATTCCTACTCTGAGTTGGTCCCGGTTGAGAGTGGTGATGCCGCAGGGCTCAGTATTGGGTCCTTCTCTGAATTTAATGTATTTATTAACGATTTGTATAATTGGATGGGATCAAAGCAATGCACGTTTCGATTTTTGCAGATGACACAGGCTATGTAGGGTTGTGAAATCTTGGAGATGCTCATAAATTGCAAGCAGACCTGGACACACTGAGTGCTTGGGCATCCACTTGGCAAATGGGGTTCTATGTGAAAAATGTAAGGTTCTGATCTGGGGAGAAATAAAGTATAACAGGCATCATATGTCATAGGGGCGAAGAGAAAAAACTTGGAGAATCGCTTTTGAGAAAGATCTGGGCGTTCTTGTTGATCATAAACTACAGAACAGCATGCAATGTTCAATCAGCTGCCTCTAAGGCCAGTTAGATTATTGGGTGTATTAACAGAGGCATGGACCGCGGGACAAGGTGTCATTATTCGCTGTACAATGCATTGGTATCACCTAATAGAATATGTGTTCAGTTTCTGGGTCCCAGTTTATAGTAAGAGATGTAATAGAGCTAGAGAGAGTACAAAAGACGAGCAACCAAAATTATAAGGGGAATGGTGCAATCTTAGTTATAGGTCATGGTTAGTGAATTGAATTATTTAGTCTGAGAAAAGGACGCTTCGGGGGACATGATTAAATTTATATAAATATATAAATGGTCACTACAAAAAAGTATGGGGGAAAATTTATTCAGGTGAAGCCCCTAAAAGACAAGGGGGGCCATTCCCATTCGACTAGAGAAAAAAAGATTTATCTACAAGAGGAGAAGAGAGTTTCTTCACTGTAAGAATGTAAATCTGTGGAATTAGGCTGCCTGAGGAGCTGTCACAGCAGGAAATGTAGTAGAGTTTCAAGAAATGGCTTAGTTACATACCTGGTAACTATAGAATATTTTATGCGTTACGTAAGCTAGGTAAAATTCTGGATCTGGCCGGGTGCGCGGCTCTGGGTCGAGTGGAGGTTCAGATATAGGGTCCTATACTGGAGAGGTTGGTTTCTTGCGATTGTGGGTTTCGGGGCATTAACCAGTGGTGTGCAAGGGCTTTAAGTCCTTGTCTCTCTCCCTCACCCTCATTTCCCCACCTTGGTTGAACTCGCATGGACTTGTGGTCTTCTTTCAAACCTACTAATCTATTGTTACTATGTAATATGTAAGGTTTATCCTTTTAGTATCCTTTAAAACACAGTCTTTTTCATATGCATTGATATTTTTGTTACTTTCGTAACTGTAAAACTACGAAAGTAACAAAATAGGCTTGATATGAAAAGATGTGTTGTTTTAAAGGATACTATAAGGATAAACCTTGGACTAATAAAAGCTAAAATATAGCGAAAATTATTAATTGTGTTTCTCATTGCATAACCCGTCGAGAATATTATTAGAGTGGCATTTAAAATAGGGCTGGACACCCTTTACTGGACGGTTTAACAAAACTCAATCGATACGCTGATATTGAATTATATGAAGAAACAGGAATAGGTAGGACACTGTTAATGGACACATATTGCAAAATGAATTGTTTGTGCAAGATCTTTAACATAGCTATCAATCCCTGTATTGAGAACTCCCATTTAATACAATTAAAAAAAGAGAAACAAAGACCTGGTGGGATTCCATCCTATTTTAAAAAATGTGTTTTCTAGAATTAAACTACTAAAAAACTTGCATGTACAAAATAGCTGGTAAAAAAATTCCTCTGAATTGTACAAGGGAGGTACAGGAAAACTTGACCAGATGTAGGTTATTCAGAGGACATGGAGTATGGAGCACGGACAAAGAACAAAGTACAGAAACAATTTCCTCCAGCACGTTGAGTAAAATGAGAAAAAGAATGCCACGAAAAAGGGCACCTGGGTGGAACAGGAGCGTTAACCACCAGTATTTCCAAGTGAAGCTCAATTGGTCCGCACTCATACGGAGGGGCAAGCGCTACCCAGGACAGGGACAGTATATGTCCAGTGAAACTAAAATGGTGGTTGAAAGACTCCTTTTTCCGGCACTTTTTAATCTGGGGGTCATGCAGGTTTGGGGCTCATGCTGTGGCCCAGGACAGGTATAGTCAATGTCCAGTGAAACTAAAATGGTGGTTGAAAGACTCCTTTTTCTGGCACTTTTTAATCTGGGGTCATGCAGGTTTGGGGCTCATGCTGTGGCTCAGGACAGGGATAGTCTATGTCCAGTGAAACTTAAATGGTGGTTGAAAGACTTCTTTTTCCGGCACTTTTTAATCTGGGGGTCATGCAGGTTTGGGGCTCATGCTGCGTTCCAGGACAGGGAAAGTCAATGTCCAGTTCAAGTAAAATGATGGTTAAAATCATACTGCCGTCTGGCACTTTTTAATTTGTGGTGATGCAGGTTTAAGGGTCATGCTGTGGTAAAAGACAGGGATAGTGAATGGTCTGTGATTTTTTTTCTGTGACTTTTATAACCTAAGTGTGTTGCCTAAGATGTAGAACGTATCCATTTGACTGTTGTGGATTTTAATTTCAGCTTCTCCATCCCTCTTTGGGTGTAAGAATGAAGGTGGTGTTGCTCACCCATAGACTTTAATGGTCATTGGCGATCATCTATCATCGACCATCGAATATCTTGTCGATGATGGCCGACTATCGACCATCAACCAATGTCGATAGCCAACGTAATCGCTCAACATTATTGATGACGTATAATAATTTTCTCTTTATTCACAGATGTCATGGACACCCCTGCGACCACTGTCCCGGGTCGCAGGCGCGCCCGTGCTCCTGCACCGAGCGGAGCCCCGTCCCGCACATCGGGTTCGGGGTCCGCTCGCCTCCCCGTCCCCGCCGGCATGCACTACATCCCCGCCCCCCTCTCCCTCTGGCAACCTCCTCTGAGGTCCCGGCGGCGGACGCACTGGTTCAAGACATGAAGGCCATCTGGTCCCAGACCCGTCAGTCGCTGCTCCGCGCGTCCGAGCGCATGAAGTCTCAAGCGGACAAGAGAAGAATCCCTCCTCCGGTGTTCTCCCCAGGTGAAAAGGTGTGGCTCTCATCTAGATATGTCCGCTTAAAGATGCCGTCTCACAAACTGGGACCCCGTTTCCTGGGACCTTTTGAGGTCATCAGCCGCATCAATCCGGTAGCATACAAACTCCGGCTCCTGCACCGAGCGGAGCCCCGTCCCGCACATCGGGTTCGGGGTCCGCTCGCCTTCCCGTCCCCGCCGGCATGCACTTACCCGGCCACGCTCCTGCTCAGGCTGCTTCCGTGTCCCGGCGCGTAGCTCCGCCCCTAGAGGCGCGCGCACGCCGGCAATCTGAATTTAAAGGGGCAGTGCGCCGGTAATTGGTTCATTGCCAGGCACTGCTCCTATTTAGTCCTGTCACTTCCTGCCGGCCCTCGCCGGATCCTTGGTGCTCATACCCATGGTGAAAGTGTTCCTGAGCGTTCCAGTATTGCCTTCCTGTGTACCGACCCTCTGCTACGTCTACCGTCTACGAACCTTGCCGCCTGCCCCGACCACCTGCTTGTCTACCGTCCACGAACCAGAGCCGCCTGTCCTGACCTTCTCTCTGTCCTCGACTCTGAGCCTGCCTGCCGTTCCTGTACCTCGCACGCCTTGGCCGCCACCGCAGCAAGCCCGCCAGTGGTAGTGACCTGGTGGACACCCGCTGCAGCAAGACCACCCGCTTTGCGGCGGGCTCTGTTTAAAACCGGGTCCCACTTAGATTCCACTCCCTGGTAGGGGCTTACGCCATCGCCTGCAGTGGTCCAGTGGATCCACCTCCAGAATCGTTACTACAGATTTCCTAATGAGCTGGAGGTGGGCATGTGCTTATTCATAGAAGCCTATCTGAACAAGCAGAGCTTCAGAGTAAGAGTATGTTCAGGCAGCTTATTTTGCCGTGTAATTGCGCACGTATTTTGCCATATATTGCGTTTTATACAGGGCAAAATGCGTGCTGCAATTACGGTAATTCATAGCTCTTATAGAGAGCTATAAATTACACATTGGCTCCCCGGGCGTACGCTGGGGGAGAAAAGTGATATATCAATTGTTAGTGGTGCTTACGCATTTCAATGGGGCTGGCCGGGTGCCGACCCCCCATGCTTTGGAATTACGTGCTAATCAGCGTGTGCTTCCAAAGCACCCAGCAAATTGCGGTGCGTACCACATGCGCCCCAATACGCTGTTTGAACGTATGCTAAAGCATGTGAGGGTAACCAGTGGATACAATGCAAAATTTGTTAATGAGCCTGTTATCTGCCATTTACCATTTACAATATTTGTGTCCAGCAGAGGGGCATTTAGGCTATTTAGAAACCCCAGTGCTTTTATAACAAATTTCTTACATATTTTTAACTATCCATTAACAACAAAGTTTTTCCATGCAATTAAAAAAATAAAAAAAATTCCAAAATAGCACCATACTAAGAAATATACATATATAAGCATAAGAACAACTCTATTTTGCATATGTATCCTGCAGTCACTCCATAACATTCACTCACTCACAAAGAGATGAATTGGTGTAGAGCAGGATGTCACGCCCCCGGAAAAAAGGGTTTTACCACTGAACCACTGAAAGGAGGTGAACCACCCAGGGAACAGAATCAATAGGTCCCTTTTCACCAGACCCCCGCAAAGCGGGGGGATTTCGGCGCGGGACCCCGGGTCGTTCCCCCTACGTGACTTTTTGCGTGGCACCGAGGAAAGGGGGGGCAGAAACTTCAGGCAGCTCGTATGGGGAACGGCAAAGGTCGGCAGGGGCAAGGTTCGTTCGTGGACGGCCAAGGTCGGGCAGGGCGCAAGAAACGGGTCGAGGAAGGGAACAAATGTACGGTACACGGAAAGCCAGACAAGTAAAACCTTTCACAAAGGCAGAATGGCCTAAAGACCGGCAAATGGCCCCCCGGGAAAGGGGCAGGCAAAATGGGGCATGCCGGAAAAAACCCCTTTACCACACGGGCCCTTTAAATCCCACAGTGCCGGGCGCGCGCGCGCCTTAGATGCGGGGACTCCGCCCGGGGGGCGAGACCCCCACAGGAGCCGGCGGGTAATAAGGGGACGGGCCGCCGGGGTGAGCGCACCCACCGCCCTTTCAAGCGGGGGCTTTCCGCCGTGCCACCACGGTGTCCCCCGCGCCCCGGGGACGGGGTTGGGGGCCCACCCGGACGTTCCCCCCCCCCCCCCTCCCCCCTTTCGGGCCTTTGGGGGAAAAAATCTCTGAATTAGCCCATCCGAATATTGTTCTCTGCCCCAGGACCTTTCCCGGGCCCGAACCCCTTCCAGTCATGAGGAAAAACCGCCTCCCTCGACCGTCTTCATTCTAGAATCCCCTTTTACCGAAAAGACTCGGGGGGTATGGGCCCGGGAGTGGGAGGACAAGTACCCAGAGAAGCGTTTAAAGGGACACCGTTTTTTAGCAGGGAACATAAGGGATTTTTGGGGACCCATAGTGGGGGAAGGCGAGCTTGTATGCTACGGGTTTAATCCTTTGACCCCTCGAAGGGACCCAAACCGGGGACCCAGCTTATAGTGGAACCCTTTGAAACGATATATTTACCCGAAGCCACACCTTTACCGGGGGAAAGGTTGGCGGGGTCTTCCTTTTTTTGGGCTTGACCTTGGTGGGGGGCGGAGGCCAAGATAGCGAATTGTGGTCTGTTTCCAATAGCATCAGGTCCGGACCACTCTTCCACAGGGGGGACCTCCGAGGGCACAGAAAGGGGGGAGGGGGGGCGGGATCGCCCGAGACAATAAGAAAGGGCAGCACCAGCAACTCCAAGTCCAATAGTTATACAAAAACTGGGGCCCGGGGCAACAACTGGCCAACATCCTGGGTGCGGAACAAAGGGCACAGGACAACCTAGGTCTGGTTTACTCTTCTACCTGCCCATTGGGCGGGGGGAGGCTAAAAAAGTCCCCGTTTCATTTTATTGGTTCAGAGGGACCCAAATCTGGGGACAAATTTAACGCCACGGTCCGAACATGGCTGAGGGAGCCCAAGCAGCCAAAAATAGAAAAAAAAAGACTGGCAAAGGGGAGGGGCAGAGGTAGGCCCCCAAGGGAAAAAAGTGGGGCACTTTAAAAAACCCTTCAGTAACCACCCAGACACGGTGTTGCCACGGAGGAGGGGGATCCTTTTAAAAATCCATGGCCACATGGTCCAAGGGCAAAACTGGGTATATAAGGGGAACAGACCTCCGGTTTGAACGAGGGGGCTTGTTCCGGGGACAGGAAGCGCAGGCCCCCACGAACTCACAACATCCACAGGCCGGCCACCGTAAATCGGGGGAAAAGAAGCAGGCTCTTACCCTGGGGCCCCCCATACGGGGGGGAAAAACCCCATGACAAAATCTTTTCCCAAACGGCGGACAAGTCTTTCCGGGAGGAATGGGGTTGTAGATCTACTGGGCGGCAGAATGACCTTTTGGGGGATAAAGGCCGGGGGTGGACCGTCCCCATCACATCCGAAGCATTTGGGGAGACGCGGCCTTACATTTCGTTCCGCAGGGGGAAAATGAATAAAAAAATTAAACCGGGAAAGAAAAGACCAACGAGCCTGGCTGGATTTAAGCGTCGGGCATCTTGGGGAAAACGCAATTTTTTAATGGTCGGTATAGATCTAAGGGGGGACAGCCCCCCCCAGGAGGTTCTCCTTTTTTTTCCGTGCCCTTGATGGCCCGCAATCCCGCGCCAAAAGAGTAGTTTTTTTCCGCAGAGGAAAATTTTTAAAAAAAACCCCAAGTGAGGTTTTGCCTTTTTCCCCCTTTTTTGGGAAGTAGGCTTGGCCCCACCGAGGGGGCTCGACCTCGAAAAAAATGGTTGTTCATATCAGGGGCCCAAGACACTGGGGCAGAGGGGAAGGCACATTTTTAAATTAGAGAAGGCTTTCCCCCCGCTTTGGGGGCCCGAGCTTAGGATTGCTTCTTTTTGGGTTTAAAACCACTAGGAGACACCAGGAGGAAAAAAAAGTGGTAAATTTCCTGTAATATTGGGCGAACCCCAGGGAAACTTTTTATGGTTGGAGACCCTGGGCGCGCCACGTAGGACCAGACAACTTTTGCGGGGTCCTCTGAGGCCCTTGTCAAAATGATTACCGGAAAGGGAGGCTCGCTATGAAACTGGCACTTTTCAAGTTTGGCATAGAGGCTTTGCCCTTAGACTCGAGGACCTTTTCGCACTTGAACTTATGGGATCAAGTCGGGGGAAAAACCAGAATATCGCAAGATACACAACCCGCAAGTGTAAGGGGTCCCCAAAGTCTTTACGAATTTTTGGAAGACACAGGGGGATTTCAACCCGAAGCTACCAGTTTCCGAATGCCCCGCGGGGGTTTTTAAAGCGGCTTTTCCCTTCCCCCTCACTATCCAATAGATTTTAAGCCCCTCCAGGTCCATTTTAGTAAAAGACTTTCACCCCCTAGACAACAAAAAGTCCATTATCAAAGGCAGGGGGTAGCGTTCTTTTTCCCTGACTTGTTGAGGGGCCCCATAGCTAGCAAAACGCAGGCTTCCGCCTCTTAACCACAAGAAGAACCCGGCCCCAGCTTGGGGAGGGGACTTTTCGAAAACCCCCTCGGAGATTTTCCCCTTTATAAGTGGAAAGCCAATTTTTAGGGACCGATAGGGGTAAACCCTTTCCACGTGGGGGGGAGACTCCCCCGGGGAGGAGGTCAATAGGAAGTCTAAGGCGTGGGGGCGGCAACGCTAGCTTGCTTCCGGGGAAAGACGTCGCGAAAAGGGCCCGTATGGTGCAGAAGGCCCGTCAAGGTTTAACACCCGAAGAAGCGGTAAGCACCGGGCAGGGCCACCAAAACAGCGAGACTACACTCCAACCCCAACCAGGGCTTCGCCCACTGCCAATCGAGCACTACGTGGCTTTGCAAACCACGGGAGACCCAGAGAAAACGTAAAACGGGGTAGACTGAACGCAAGTCTCCCTTAGCAGCCCCCAAATGTAGGACCAGGGCCATTCAAACCAATAGGGTCCTTGATAATCCCCACTGACCAAGAGAGAAGGGGGTTCTCCAGGGGATCACGGGGGTTTTTCTGGGGTACCAAGCAGCGTCCAAAAATTTCCGGCAGGACCCCAAATCCCCGGGAAACAGTAGCCAAAACTGGCACCAGGCCCCGTGCCGACGATCACGGGCATGGGGCAGGCGAGGGAAGGGGTTGCTCTCACCTAGGAGCCACCCACTATCCAGGTGCCCGTTTCCCAACGCTGAGGACCAGTGGGGCCCAAAAGGACTTTGGGGAAAAGGGTTTTGCGCTGCCCAGTACAACAAAGATTCCCTCACGTCTTCTGGTTTAAGCTCAGTTGGAGACAGGTGGCCCCCCCTCCACCTCCATGGCCTCTTTGGCGGCAGGTTGGGGGAGGGGGACTAGGCCCTTTTAAAAAATTGGGCCCCAAAGAGAAGACGTCGTGGTCTAGCTCTTCCCGCCGGAGTTCCTCCTGCGTTCCGAAAACGGGTGTCAATCCAGTGGGCCCGGGAGATAAGGGCCCCAAAAACGGGGGATCCCGGGCAGATAGAGCATCCTTGATGCGGTGGAGAGGCCCCTTTTTGAAAGGGGCAGTCAAAGCCGCTTTATTCCATATAACTCGGGGCTAAGTGCGGAAGCACGGCATAATCCCTACAGAGATCCCCCTTGGCCAGGTTTTTGCAAGGCGGTCCGCAGAAGAGCCCGGGACGGGTTTTCCTCGAAAACACTCCTGAACTCGTAGGAAAAGAACCAGGTTTTCTTGACCATCGCCCTGTCCCAGAGGGGGGTACCCCAACCCGGCTTTCCCCAAGAAGGCTGAGCACAACCCCCCTTGACCAATTTGGTAGGGAAAATTGGGGTTTCCCCTTTAAATCAATATGCATAGCATTGGGTATAAACCCCGCAGGGGTTTGGGGTCCCCACGAATTTGGCGGGATAGATAGACACCGTGGACCCAGCGTTGGAGCCGGGGGCCGGGGGGGCACGGGGGCCACGGGGCGGGTTGTTGCGCTGAAAAGGCCAGGACGCTGCCTGCGGAGAATGGCTGAGTTGCTGGGCTTGCTGAAGAGCTGTTGTACTTTAGCCCCCAATGGGGTGAGGTCACGTCAGACGGCAAGGGGACCTTTCGGGGTCCATGGGCCGGGTTTTTGCGTCACTACCCCGGACGTAAGGGGATCCCCTGACCACCGCAAGCGAGGGGTAAGCCACCCAGGAACGGAACTAATATTCCCCGGTTTTCACCAACCCGCCCAAACGGGGGGACTTGCTGCGGGGGAGCTACCCGGGCTTTACCCCTGACTGACTTTCTTGCGGTGGCAGCCATATACCTGGCAGAAAAGCAGCAGGCTCGTAGTCGGGAACAGGCAGAAGTCGGCAGGCGGGACAGGTTCGTGGGCGGGGCAGCGCAAGGCAAAGGGGAGGGGGCAAAAAAGCGGGTCAGGAAAAGGAAACAATGGGGACGGTACAAAGGGGAAGTCAGGACAAGGCATAACGCTTTCCCAAAGGGAGAAATGGACAAAGATCCGGCAACGGCCCCGGAAGGGCAGGCTAAAAAAGGGGCAGTGACCGCAATACCAATTACCGGGACCGGCCCTTTTAAAACTCACGTGCCGGCCCGCCGGCGCCTTAGATTCGGGTCGCGGGGCCCGGGAAGGCTTAGACCCCCCAACAGGACCGGACGGGTAATAAGGGGAAGCCGGGGCCCCCCGGGAGCGCGCCCACCGCCCTCAAAGCCGGCGGGGCCGCTCGGCGGCACCAGGGGGCCCCGACCCGGGGCGGGGTCCCCCTGGCCCACCCGACAGTGTAAAATAACATTTTTAGTCCAAGGGCTACATTGTCATATTGTACCTCTGCCTGGAGCTGCAGTAAATCTTGAGGGGTATTCCCCAACTTAGACCTTTATGGCATTTCAATTATAAATACCCAAATTGGCTGAAAGGATTTTAAAGGACAGTTAAAAACGTCTAGGTCTAAGACTGTCTATGTCCCCAACAATGAATCACACCCCCCTTTTCTTTTCATAATGCTCTGAAAAAATGAAAGGGGAGCTCTTATTGGTTGTTATCGGCAAAAAGGAAAGTCTTAGACCAAGACAGTTTTCATACATGTCCTCCTTGGTTCTACTTTAGGGACCACAATGATCAGAATGGAGGGGTGAAACAGCTACTTCTGTAAGCCCCAAAAACTACACCTATAACAAGAGAGAACTACATACATAAATAGCCATATCTCCAACTCATCTCCTCCTCTCTGAAGTCTTGAACCTATCAGACATTTTTATGGAATATATTGTGGATGTGTCATGATTGTGTTAGTATCAATACTTCTTTAAGGAAAAATCTAGAGATAATGCAGAAACAATTGCTCTTTTCAGCTGCTTAAAAGAGCATTTACAGCCTTAAGGTTCTAGACATACAGTGCCCATCACAACAGTGCCAAATAGACAGTGCCCACCATAACAGTGCCTACTATACAGTGCCCACCATAACAGTGCCAACTATAAAGTGCCGACTATAACCGTGTCATTTATATAGTGCCTCACCATAAGAGTGGCATCAGTTGACTGGAGATTTCAAAATATGAATATTTCTTTCTGAAATATGAGAACAGAAGCAAAGCATGTCTGTGTTGTGATAGCTGGGGGCTGTACAGATGGGCACCGGGAGACCCCTGGTGTTGAGATACCTGGAATCTTGGTACTGAATTTCCCCAAATCCATTGATAAAAATATGGGGTCACTAGCGCAGAATAGGAGAATTTTAGAAACTTTCTTTACCTTCAACATCTTTATTAGGAAAACCAGGCAACACATTTTATGTGGAGTAGCACTTCATCATGTCTGCGTGGATTCTATGCAGTGTCAGACTGGGGTGCCTAAGTCCCACAAGTGGAATTTAAAATTTAAAAAATAGAGAATTTGATATTGCTGGAATTGTATTAATCTCCAAAATACAGATAACACATAATTGTTACCGAATAGTGAACGCTGTAAAAAGAAAACCCCTGCAACCTGGCACAAGTACGTTTTTTCCATACTTTGCCCCATGGTTTTCTAGTATATTCTATGGTGAATAACACCATTAGAAAGTACATCTTGTCTTGCAAAATCAAAGCCCTCGTATGTCCATGTAGATGGAAAAATAGAAAATGTATGACTCTTGGAAGCCAAGGAAGTAAAAACGCACATGAGAAGAAAAAACTGCTTGGTCCGTAAGGGGCTAATTGGGTAGAGGCTTACATTACCATTAGATCTGCTAGGTTGACTAATTACTATAATTTCATGATCAGACAATGTTTTTGAAGAGCAGAGAGTTTATGAAGCTCATTCCAAATGAATTTTAAAGGGATGGAATACATTTCTGGAGTATCTCAGTTTCTTAATAACTACAAGTAATAATGTTACAAGTTATAGTAATATAGTAATAGTAGGATGTGTGGTGAATTGTTGATCGAGGGATTTACAGAATACGAGTTGGGAAGGAATTTTTTTCCCTAAGGTGAGGACAATTGGCTTCTACATTACTGGCTTTTTTGTCTTCCTCTGAATCAATGCTGTAGGATAATATGGAATAAGCTACATTCGATTGACATATGTCTTGTATACGCCTTAGACATTATGTTACTATGTAACAATAAAAGTTGGATATAGAGCAGGCATGCAAAATTCAGGGAAATGGATTTTGAAGCTGGATCAATGGTAATCAGCTGATCACTACTGTAGGTCAGCTTCAACATAAAAAGAGAGACAACCCATTTAAGAAACGGTTGATTGTTTAGGGGGCTTTTATTAGGTTAATTAGCGGGTCTAGTCACACAAAGCTTCCATTGCGGCCTAACTCCCAATCTGAGATCCCATCTTATGTCACTTCTGGATACTTACATATAGGCACAGTGTTATAATAACTGAAAAGTTAGGACGCAATGGGAGTGTCACATCATCTGACCAGTAAGTGAACTTCCTAAAACCACTTAAACAACCCTAGACTTACTTTAGGGTTAGGTTTACAGTTATTGTAGTTAAAAAATATTTCGGGTGGGAGATGTTGAAATGTTTTTATAAGTTTAGTGGAACCGAACAGGGCCACATTCGAACAATGCTACTTAGCTCCAACAGCTTGCCAGAGCTCAACAGGCATGAATAAGTTAGGACTAGAATAATCCCTGGTTTTCCAATTTTGTGATTTTATAAGGAAGAACAAGATTAGGTCTTAGTCTGTAAAGTTTATCGTATGCAAAAACTAATGGGAGGAAATAAAATAAAATCCTAGGACACTGAAGCTCTCATAAAGAATATGAGAGATTGGTAAATATGCTATTACCATTGCTGCTATTGCTACAAGTGGAGGTTTTCACATATTCCTAGCAATGTAACAAAACATGTTTCTCAGATAAAGCTCCATTAATGTAAATAGTGAAGCTAGGTTAATTGTATGCTCGGCTAAAAATATGAATGTATTTTATTTTTGGCGTGCAAATAGGCTGCTTGCCGTGTTGATGTAGCAATAGCACAGAAAGAAATAACGTATCTACTATCTGGCACAGAACAATTTATAGCCATGACAATATATTAGAGTATGAAATTGTGTTTAAGTGATCCTGTAATCACAGGTTAGTGCTTGAGATGAAAATAAAAACTAAGGAAATTGTGAAATAATTGAATCTTTCCCTGGAGGAAACTACACTTCAACAAAGAAAAATATGCAAGATATACAATCCTAACAAATGTTCTTATATAGAAGTTTTATTGGAGCAGGAGATGATGGGCTACAGTGGTTTCTTCCATAGAGTCTAGCCATGTTGTTCAATTCTATTAACATATAAAAATCTCCTTTATAACCTACTACATCCCCAATTAGCCACTAGTACCAGTGATAAATTAATCTTGTACTCAGATGCCACAATTAAAATTGAGAATCTAGAACAATAATATGTTATTTTGTGAGGTCCCAAGAGCTATCCTAAACCTTCATTTGATGAGTCAGACAATTGCCACCTGGGTCCTTAAGTGAGTGGTTTGCTTGTGTTTTGCCCTGCAGCACAATAGTAGACTATTTAATGATGCACTAAAAATAGGAATTTCAGGAACAATTTTACACAATAAGAATTAAGATTTCCAGAATATTAATAAAGTACAATAACATTCAAGATCTAAAGTAGTACGATGCTAATATTGAGTGTTCTAGAACAGTAACACATTGACAATCTGGAGCACGGAAGTCTAAATAAAGGTGTGGTGGTTCACCAACAATGAAACAGTGAAACACAGCAATGTGAAGTTTACATTTGAAATGCAACTGACAACAGGGTTCCAAGAACAAAGAATCATTGACACTTTCCTGCCAGATTAACATTTGGGTTGCAACAATATTAGATGCTAACACTCCAGGTTCTAGGACAATGATACACTGTGCATTAAGGCCTGAGCTGAAAATGAAAGACTGTAGAACCAAATATCCCACTTCCTTTGGTATCCAAAAATCATGAATAACTTTTAAACTATTCTGTATATTACAACAAAATTTATAACACTTCCAATATTTGTGTAACATAACAAAATATGTTTCACTGTTAAAGCTTCATTAATGTAAGTAGTGAAGCCAGCTTAATTGTATGCTCAGCTACAAATATGAATGTAATAAAATATCAATTAATTTTTATTAATTCATACTGTGGCAGAGCGACCTTAGGAGGTCATATGTTTCTGCCACTAGGTGGAGTACAGCAGGATACCTTCTGAAAATGCGCCACCAAGGACCTGGTCTTCCGGGCGGGAAACCAGCTATTTTGTGTCAGTAGCTGTAGGTTGCTGACACATGTACCTAATATGGCTGATATCCAGCTATTATTAGCTGGCTTTTCCTGGAATGGCTATAGCGTTGGTTGGGTGGCAGTTCCCGTATACCAGGACAGGTTTTTGGTAGGTCTCTGGAGGCCTTTTAACAGCCTGGTACTCACGGTGCTCAGTGGGGATGGTGTGCTGTGAGGTGGGAGCAATAGTGGAGCCGTAGAGAGGCCTCTGATCCCCAGGCTTGAGGAGTGCCATCAACCATCGAGTACCATGACGTATGGTGAGATTTCGTTTTTGATGGTGCTGAATGCTAGGTCCAGTCCACGTTAGAGAGGGTCTCTCTAGAGCTATAGTCAGTGGTCAGATGGCCATGAGCTTTAGAAACCCAGGACGGTCCAAGATGGTGTCCTAGGGCTAAGTGGAGCATTACTATATTAAAATAATACAATTAAAATATTGCACAGTACAATTCCAAAGGAGAAAAACAGTGATGGTCAGAAACAAAGGGGACACTAACAGATGTACTTAATATAATCACTATGCATGATATAATAAATAGAACCATAATAGAGTACCTCATAGTATCTAACAAAAGTGAGTACATCTCTCACATTTTTGTAAATATTATATCTTTTCATGGGACAATACTGAAGATATGATACTTTGATACAATGAAAAGTAGTCAGTGTATGGCTTGTTTAACAGGGTAAATTTTGTGTGCCCTTAAAATACTACAGGAAACAGCAAACAAAGTCTAATATGCTGGCAACAGTGAGTCCACCCCTAAGAGAAAGTGGACAAATTCTGCCCAATTTGCCATTTTCCCTCCACAGTGTCATGTGACTCGTTAGTATTATAAGGTTTCATAAATGAATGGGGAGCAAGTGTGTTAAATTTGGTATTATCATAATCATACTCTTGTACTGGTCACTTGAAGTTCAGCATGGCACCACGTGGCAAAGAACTGTCTGAGGATCTGATAAAAAGAATTGTTGCTTTACATAAGGATGGCCTAGGCTATAAAAAGATTGCCAACACACTAAAACTGAGCTGCAGCACAATGGCCAAGGCCATACAGTGGTTGAACAGGACAGGCTCCTTTCAGAACAGACCTCACCATGGTTGACCAAAGAAGTTGAATGCATGTGCTTTGCGTCATATCCTGAGATTGTCTTTTCAAAATAGACATATCAGTTCTGCCAGCATTGCTGCAGAGGTTAAAGGGGTGGTGTGTCAGCCTGTTAGTTCTCAGACCATACACTGCACAATGCACCAAATTGGTCTGCATGGCTGTCATCCCAGAAGGTAACTTCTTTGAAAGATAATGCACAAGAAAGATCACAAAGAGTTTGCTGAAGAAAAGCAGACCAAGGGCATGGATTACTGGAACCATGTCATATGGTCTGATGAGACCAAGATAAACTTCTTTGATTCAGATAGTGTCAAGCATGTGTGTCAGCAAACACATGTGGAATAGAAAGAAAAGTGTGTCTTACCTGCAGTCAATCATGGTGGTGGGAGTGTTATGGTTTTAGGGCTGCATGAGTGTTGTAGGGACCTATAGTTCATTGAGGAAACCATAAATTCCAACATGTACTGTGACATACTGAAGCAGAGCATGATCCTCTCCATTTAGAAACTCATCCCAATGCAGTGTTCCAACATGATAACATCTCTAAACACAACTTCAAGGCAACCAATGCCTTTACTAAAGAAAATGGGGGTAAAGGTGCTGGACTGGCCAAGTATGTCACCAGACCTAAACCCTATTGAGCATCTGTGGGACTTCCTCAAATGGAAGGTGAAGGAGTGTGAGGTCTCTAACACCCACCAGCTCTGTGATGTCGTCATGGAGGAGTGGAAGAGGATTCCAGTGGTAACTTGTGAAGCTTTAGTGAACTCTATGCCCAAGAGAGTTAAGGCAGTGCTGGAAAATAATGTTGGCCACACAAAATATTGACACTTTGGGCATAGTTAGTTCATTTTTATTTAGGGATGTACTCACTTTAGTTGTCAGCAGTTTAGATATTGATGTTGTGATGAGTTATGTTGACGGCACACCAAAGTTATACAAGCTGTACACTGGAGTTGAGAAAGGCTCATTTGGAGCCGAAACGTCGCCATCTTTGGACATGGAATAAAGCTCTAATTTTTTTTCATCATTTGGGAGTGCTGAGGAATTTTCTTTTTACAAGCTGTACACTGACTACTTTACATTTTATCAAAGTGTCATATCTTCAGTGTTGTCCCATGATAAGATATAATACAATATTTACAAAAATGTTAGGGATATACTGACGTTTGTGGGATGTTGTAATTATAATACTAAAATTAACATGATAACAAGTATGAGTTATAAATAGTAAAGTGTATTAGAACCATGATATATATAGAGTCATATATTAATGTGCAAAGTGTGCAAAGAAGTAAACTGCAACATCAATGAATAAGTAGCATAATGCAAAGTGCAAATACTACAGAATAAAAGTATTACTTACCCCAATGCATTAGACTACCACCAGAGGAATGGAGTCCTAATCATGTTTTTTGAGCGCTTTGCCCAGGCATACTCACCCTCCCAAGTTAGCCCCCGTGGTGGTTTATGATATGTACTGGTAGTAACACTAACTGCTGATAAGTTTGTACTTTCAATCGGACGTATACTTTGGGCAGCCTCAGAGTATACTTCAATCAAATGCCTGTACCGTACTGCATTGTACAGGCATAGAGTTGGATGCATTGCCTTGTTTTGCTGACAGCCACCGCATTGAAGAAGTTGAAGTGCGTTCCTGCAATTGGACATACCAGTATGTCCTGTACATTGTACGGGCTCACAAGCGAACCCCGCACGATCGTGACATGGGACCAGCGGTAAATTACTGCTCACCCCATGCCGTGATTAACCCTTAGCTGTGGAGATCTATCACAAGTGAGCTCCTTCTGCCTGTATTTGACTGCCTGGCACCTCTGCTGTGTCTGTACCTTACAGCCCGGATGCTTTACTAAAGCATCCGGGCTGTCTGTGCTGCATTGTGAGCTTTGCCGGGCATAGTGACTGACAGTTGCCATATAGACCAGTATAGAGCGGTTCAGTATAGACTTAACTTAAAGCATAATCTCTGAGTCACATGGATAGGTAAAAGCATTAAAGAGTTATTCTCACATAAAGTGTCACATGTCAGATTTCTAAAATGGGGCTCTGTCAGGAAGGTCAAAACTGGCTGTGGCAGTAAGGGGGTTAAAGAAGTAGAACTCTATTGTTTCCATGGGTGAAAAAAGGAAATGTAATATGTAATGTAGTACACTGAAAATTAATTGTATTCTGGATTGTCATTAATCCATGTCTTAGAGTGTGAGCCCCCAACCCCTGTAGCTCAGAATACCCCCCTCCCTGTGGGAATGGAATGTGTAGCCTGTGATTGTGAAACTTAACAGAAAGTCATTTTGGACAAGTATGGTTACAACCCAGTGCATATCTGATAAGCCCTAAATTGATGACAATTTTACGACTCGTAACATACACAATCCCCATCCAGAAAAGTATAACACATGTCACCTTTGACCCCCCAACAATAAACACAACAGTGCAGAGGTCATTGATCTGTCCACAGCAGAAGCGCAGTACGTGATTGCCATCTTGTGGGGATAGTAAGCAACAACCCTCATAAGACAACAAGAGTCCACCCACCTCATTATATTTTCAGCCAGTAAAAGAGTAGCCAAATATGAGAGAGGAGGGGAAACCTGGACATAGTTTTGGTCCTATAAAACACATGGCTAGACTCAAATCTGTGTTCATAGCCTGGGGTTCAATTTCTGATTGAGCGGTGTTCCATTTTTCTTTATCCATACCCCTTGGATCTGAAAGCTGAAACATCTGTAAGTGTGAAATCTTTCTAAGTTTTATCCCGTTTATTTTCATAACCGATGCGTATGTCATTGTATTTTGTTTATGTAAGCATTGTGAATCGTTCAATATTAAAGTTACCAGTAAAACGTTAATTCCTTGAAGGAGTGCATTTTTTTTTGTTGCTGCTGGAGAGCAGTGAGGTGACCCTGTAAGCATTTTTTACGTGTTTTTAGAATATCTGTTAGGAATCAGATTCCTTCAGGCTGATTCCTTTTTGATTATTGAAGGAAGGTGGTGGCAGCGGATAACTTTGGGGTGCTGGAACTGTCTTGTGGTGCGATTTATGCTTGATTCACTACCTGATTGATTAGTGAGCGCAAGTGAAGATAAATCTACCCCATTACAGTTGCCCCCAGTCATGTGCTGGTGAGTGTGTACGTGATATAATATAAAAATAGAAGCTTTACTTACCTGATAGATTTCCATTGCTTTAGTGCCACACTGGTTCTACCAGGTTCTGTGCTAACCTGGCTGCAGCAGTGACCTACTGATAAACCCACATGACCACTTGCCCATTTTAACCTTAGGGCCCGTGATGCTGCCATGATCATTTTGGTGTATTACATCACTGCTGCAGCCCAAAAGAGCACAGACCAATGGTAGGGCCAGGTGGCATGTTAGGCCATTTCACCGGCTTAAAAAAGGGCCGTATTTCGGTCCGTAAATTTCGCGCCAAGGGGCCAATTACGGCCGAAAACCCCCCTTCATTACGGTAATTCCAGTTCTCATAGGAAATAGGATTATTCCCTCCCCGCCCGGGGAAAAACCCCGGGCGGGGAGATAATTACCTGTTTTTTTTTTTTAGCGGGTTGCCACATATACGTTGATGGCCAGTGACTGGCTGCCATGATCATGTTGGTGTGCATGTACATCACTGCTGCAGCCAAATGAGCACAGACCAATGGGTAGGACCAGAGTGGCAGTGTTACAGTGGCAGGGGTACTTTCAGGTAAGTGAAGCTTATTTTGTTTTTTTTATCACACGTTTTGCTTTCCTAAATTTTAAATCAGAAAACCCCTTTAAGGCTCGAAATAAACTGTACCAAGCAAAACAACTTCCACAGAGATTCGCTGAAGGAGACTTGAAGGACAAGAAAGTTTTTTGCAATTCTGTCCCAGTGTCCTTGTATCCTAAAGCCAGGTGGAAGCCATAAAGAAAATAACAGACTTCTATGTCTGGCATCGGTAAAAACTTCTCCTTTGTCCTGCAGCAGTTTGGCTGCGCTCTGTTCTGACAAGTTCCATTTATATTACATTTTCTGGAAACGGATTTCTTGTTTCTCTATATTCAGCTGAGGATTGTTAAAATGGATATAGTATATTGCAGTTTACTCGGTGTAATGTTCTGCTGTTAATAAGAAGCATGGACATTTCCTTCAATCTGCACCAACACTCTTTATGAGGGGGTCCTTTGAATTCCAACCTAAATAATAAAACATCTTTGTGCTTATGAATGCTCCTCTTGTGTAAACAGAGCTGCATTTTATTTCACCAAAGCTGGTTTGCCTTCTGTTATTCAGGCATACCTCCCAAGAGTCTCTCTTTTGGAGGGACAGTCCCTATTTTTAATACATGTCCCTCTGTCCCTCTTTGCTCTTTGAATGTCCCTCTTTTTTTACATGGGAAATAGATTTGCATTAATAAACTTACTATATTGCTCTCAAAAATGCCTGTCTGGTTCCTGACTATATATTAGACTGCAATTTATATATTATTTAATCATTTTGTGAAATGTAGGCCTTAAAAATGTCCATAATACGATAATACAGTATTTGTGTTAAAATTTTAGTAAAAATGTATTATCATTACTGCAGGGGGTCATATATTTATCTATTACTACAGGGGACCATATATTTATCTATTATTACTACAGGGTCATGTATATTTATCTATTATTTCTAAAGGGACATATATATATATATACTACAGGGGGCATATATTTATCATGGCTACGGGGGCATATATAGATCTATCATTACTACAGGGGGCATATATCTCTATAATGACAGAGCTGATTACATATTTATATTATATACATGTATAATGCTGATCAATATTACTGTAGACTTATTGTCAGCTATGTGACAATCAGTCTGCAGTTATAAAATACTGGTTACCCCATACTATACTACTTAATGACACAGTATACAATTTATTGTGTGGGGTTTTTTGTGTGTGATTCTAAACATCCAACCGCCTCCATAACCCCACCCTTATTAACCCCACCCACAATAACCTCGCCCCCACTGGGCTGTGGAAAAATTGTCTTGCATAAAACCGGTCCCTGGTTGAAAAAAGGTTGGGGGCTACTGGTGCAGGGGATGTATTTCCCCTAGATTTCCCCTGTAACTGAGCTAATATATCGGCCCCAGTTGTAAGGGAAATTGGGGGGGAAAAAAGGGGGATGTAAAAATGCCCACCAGATGTCTTTTTCTGACCTTATGAAGGACGGGGCAGGGGCACAAAATGTAAAATAAAATAATAAAAAACACACATAAAATTTTATTAAAATTAATGCCAACACCCGAACCGCAACTTTTAGCACCATTCCCAATGAACCTATAACTTCATATCATCTATATACAAATATCTGTGATGGAAAAGTGACATTGTAACAAAACTTATGTTAGTGCCACAAAAATTTTTATTTTTTTTTACTATTTTCCGTCATGGAAGCTCTCAATAACAGAGCCACTATGATCAGTTTATATCATCGTTATATCATAGTTGTGACACATTGGATTAATATAATGAATGGGGACTCTTGTACCACAAGTTGGAGGTACTTTATCTTTTAGGATATGTTCACACGGGGTAATTTCAGCACGTATTCGCGCTCTAATACGGGCAAGATGCGTGCCGAAATTATGGTAACCCATAGTTCTCATAGAGAACTATGGATTACGCCACCTCTCCCCGCTCGTACAATACGATCGTATTATACACACGGGGAGATAAGTGACATGTCAATTACTTGCAGAGAGTAAAGGCATAAAGGCATAAATTTTTAAACACAGATGAATCACTGGTTCTAATCTTCTTTTTGCTGAAGTATTTGTCTAGCAGGATACTGGGAACCTGTGAACCGTGCGGATCACTGCTGTGAATTTCAGCCAGGCAAAGAAGCAGGTGCAAAGGATTCCACATTATGGTGAGCAGCGTTCATTTGTATATGAGATACTGCCGCGAGCAGTGAATTTCAATGGGGCCGGCGGGTTTGCCGCCCCCCCCGCGCCACGGGAGTATGTGCGTATTAACGCCAGCTCCCGAAACACACGATGTACTGCGGTGCGTACTGTACGCGCCGCAGTACATCGTGTGAACATACCCTTAGACTTTAGGTTCAAAGAATTCTATATTTTTGCTGTAATGATATGTGAAGTGATGAAGCTCGTTACATACAGAAGGACCGAGTAACTCAACCCTGTAACATAAGTTACAGACGTAGAAGAGCTGAACTGGTCCTTTAACAGGCTTTATTATTTCAGTGTAATAAATCAGA
The DNA here is from genome assembly GCA_025379985.1 of Phyllomedusa bahiana. Lineage (NCBI taxonomy): Eukaryota > Metazoa > Chordata > Amphibia > Anura > Hylidae > Phyllomedusa > Phyllomedusa bahiana. Next base: position 11,055 of record JAODAL010023850.1, on the reverse strand, counting down.
TGACACTTCTTATTAGGTTGTATCAAATGACAATCTCGGCTCTGCTGCATTTGAAAAATTCTATTGCTCCTGTCTATACTACATGAAATCCTAACGTGGATTTGGATGGTAGAACAAGAACAACAACCACTCATAGTTCAGAGAAGACAATGATTACTAATCGGTCAGCCACTCCTCAGTCACTCTAGGTGCGAGCAGATGATTATATGGAATTAGAGGTGACGAGATGGTACAATCAATGCTTTAAGGAACACCTCTGTGTTTCTGCTCTACAAAAGCCTTTCAGTCAGTGGGATAAACCCTGTGATCAGATGGATCACATTGCAATGTAGCAGCTGACATGTGGAAAATGATAAACCTTGACTTTTATCACTATTTAGTCATTTTAAGTTAGGTAGATTGACATATTTGATTAGAAATGTGCAGGAACCATCATCTTTACTTAGATTTGCTACAGACAATTTGTCTTTTTCAGACAGAGCAAAGCTGTATATAGTATGTCATTATCTTTGTCTGTTGGACATTGTAAGATCTTCCTAAGTTCGTACATCTCTAAATCCTGGACATTTCCTTTCAGTTAATGTATTAGGTCAATCACAAGGCATTATGGGAAAGGAGCTGAGAAGCTCAAGCGCCCTCTATTGGATGTAACAAATCCTCAATTCGCTTTTGACCCACTGGGTCTTGAGAAAGCAAAAGGGATATTTTGCCCAGCTAAGACTATTAGCTGCAGACAGCTGTTTCGGGATGTTTGTCCTTCATCAGTGCAGAGCAGAGCGATACTGACTGGCTATGTGGGAGGCAATGAGTGGCTCAGAAAGGGGAACATCTCTCAAGACCCAGTGGGTCAAAAGGGAATTGAGGATTTGTTACATCCAATAGAGGAAGCTTGAGCTTCTCAGCTCTTTTCCCATAATTCCTTGTGATATGCAGATGCTTAGCAGAGGGCAAAAAGGCAATTCAAACTCTGCACACCATTTGGTGCTCTCCTCGCCTCAAGCAGAGATGTTTCCCTTTCTGTAGTAGGTCAAGGTATACAAAGTACGGAGGGCTCGTAGCTAAATTCTGGATGGAGACTAGTTAGTGCTGGTTCAAGCATACTTTCTACCCAGAGACAGGATAAGGTCTTTGTATGGCCTTCTGGCTAATTCATGAATGTTTTGTTTGCTAACATTGTGATACTTGTACAACGGGGAAGCAAGCAATATATGTGTTGGTGCCACATTAGTATACCATGTGTTGCCATGATTACAGACTACCAACAATCTCTGTGAATTCTCATCCTAAAGACAAGTGTTAGTCCTTTTTATCTGTTCAATTGTCTGCTGGCTGTAGGTTAGCAGAAATAAAGGACACAGGGATTGGAATATCCTGGCTGTAGTATATAATGTTGGACACACAGGTATGCATAAGAGCTGTGTACACAAAATGTTAGGTAGATTTTGAATCAATATTTTTGCTAAGTTACTTACTGCTTTGTTTTACACTTGTGAAAACTAGTCACTGTACTCTTTGGTATCATGGTATGTACCACACTGAATATGGACCAAAGAAAGCCAAGGAGTGACTTCTCTCAGGAGATTAGAAAGAAAATTAGACAAACATGTTAAAGGTAAAGGCTATAAGACCATCTCCAAACAAATTGATGTTCTTATTACTACAGTCTCACATGTTACTTAGAAGATTAGGGTCTGTGGGACTGTAGCCAAGCTCCCTAAATGTGGGCGCAAGAGAAAAGTTGATAATAAATTGAAGAGACGGATAATACAAAGCATAACCAAAGAGCCCAGAACAGCTTGCAAAGACATTAAGGCTATGTTCACACGGCTTAAAATGGGACGTATTTTGCCCCGTACTGCACTAAATACGGGATGAGATACATCCCAGTCATTACGGTAATCCACAGTTCTCATAGAGAACTATGGATTACGTCTCCTCTCCCCGCTCGCACAATACGCCGAGCGGGGAGAGAAGTGACATGTCAATTATTCACGGCATATTTGCGCCATGAATAATGAATGTCTATGGGGCCGGCGGGCTGCTGGCCACCCCGCCTCACTCCCGCCCCCGTACACACGGTGTAATTGCGGGGCGAAATACAGCCCCACAGTTACACCGTGTGAACATAGCCTAATGGTGAACTCCAAGGTCAAGGTACATCAATGTAAGGTCAAACCATCCGGAACTTTCATAGCCAAAGTGGACTTAATGGAAGACAACTGAGGAGGAAACTACTTTTGAAAACAAATCATAAAAAAGTGAGACTAGAATTTGCCAAAATGGATTTTGACATGGCACTTGGCATAATGTCCTTAGGACAGATTAAACAAAATTGGAATTTTTTAGCAAGTCGCATCAGCCTTATGTTCACATCTGTGGAAGGAGCTAAAACATGCAGTCTGGAGAAGCCACCTCCACACCTGAGACAGCTGGAGCAGTTTGCTCATGACAAGTCAACAAGAAGTCTCAGTGAGAGTTACAGAACTCATTTGTTTGCAGTGATTTCTCAAAAGGTTATGCAACAAAAAATTAAGTTAAAGGGGTTTTGCCAGGACGTGCCTTATCTGCTAAGAAGCAAAAGTAAACAAGCCAAGGCTGAGCTGAGAGAGAGAGCTAGTCAGAGCACAGAGCCATGCATAAGGGATCGTGTGCAATATACACTCAAAAAATCACACAAGAACTATTGGATTCTGTGTACAAAAGACAACACCTTTCTCCACAGCAGCTTGAAAGCTCCTTCAGCCTCTTGAAAGCTCCTTCATGTTCCCTGTCATCAGATAAAGCAGGGATCTACTCAGATAATCACACTACAACTAGTGGATTCTGTATACAAAAGACAACATATTTTCCCCAGTCCCTTGAAAGCTTCTTCAGCTCCCTTTCATCAGATAAGAAGTGTGCTCTGTGCAAGCACGGCCAGCAGCTCTTGTCAGGTCGTATCTAATAGAAGCTTTTAAGTAACTAAGGGCATGTAAGGCAGCCTGTAGCTCTCTCAGGTTGCAATTTTTTTAATCACATATATTTAGAAAATTTATTAAATACCCATTTTGGAGGATCCCATGTCAACATTACATCGTGGCAAAACCCCTTTAAGGGAACCTTCATTTTTGTCCAGGCCTGATTCAATAGTTTTTTATTTCTATATTTTTTTTACCTTAACTTAAAAGTAATGTATGATTTATTTTCCTCGCTGATTTTGAGTAAATTTAAATTCCTTATTACTTTTATCAATTTCAAGCTATTTCAACGACCATTGTGGGTTTTTTCTTTCTTTAGCAGAAGGTATCCGCATGTGTAGATGCACTGAAGCAATAACAAGTGGTTACAGATGACACAGTTTCTATCTTTATAATTCCTTTAAGAAGAATCCAAAGAGTTCAGCGGCCTCTTCTCACCACATAAAAGCATTAGCTATTATTGTTATTATTTATGACTACCTTGTCTGTTGCAAGGTGCAGCACAATAAGTATTTTCATCATTCCAAAAAAGAGTCTGTACTCATATCTCATCGACCTGGCGCCGAGATTAAAAATCTCCTGATATTATCTAAGTAATTAAATTTAAAAGTGGCGGCAGCTAAACTAGAGAGGGAAGATTAATTGGTGGGGGCTGCTGGTGATTTCTCCGCAATGCATGCTCCATCACACATATACACTGTGCTACTGCCCGTTCCTCTCGACGACACGCAAATTTATCATTCCTGCTGTACAGCTGATTAATATTTACATCAGATATCAGAATAAAAAATAAATATGTACAACTTGCTCTGTGATGTGCTGCCATGCTTACGTGATTATACAATGTTGCTACATTTAGTTTAGATGTAGTTTAAAGGGGTTTTATCGTTTGAAGTGTTCATGCTCTTCAGCTAATTCTATGAGATTGAATTTGAAATCTAGGGGCGAGTCTCTTCTCTCAGCAGGTGTGACTCTCCTGCCAGGAGGCGTGTCTAAACTCTCAGCAGGCGTGTCTCTCCTGCCAGGAGGCGTGTCTCTCCTCTTAGCAGGCGTGTCTCTCCTGTCAGGAGGCGTGTCTCTCCTCTCAGCAGGCATGTCTCTCCTCACTGAAGAGCTGTCTCTTACAAACAATTTTTTAATACTGCTAGTTTTTGATACGGTAAAATTTTGATACTGCTATTGCTTGCCACATTAATGTAATACACTACTATATGATAACATCATTGTATGTTTATCTATGTATCTACATCATAGCCAATATATTGTTGCATGTGAAAATCTAACTATGCTGTATTGCAATATTCCACTGTAAAGATTAACCCTTTGTTAGGGTAATGTAATGCAACGTATCCTTGTATATCATACATGTTATCTATGTATTTCCCTTCCTTGATTTTATTTCACTTATGTTGTATTTATATGTTTATTTATAGTGACTATTTGAGAAAGGTCATAGTTGACCGAAACGTCTGACACACTAGTCACTGGTCACTTTACCTATGGTGTTGGAGCCTATGGATAGCACTTAATAAAAACTTCACTCTTTGCAAAATTTATTGGAGTGCGATCAATTCTTTCTGAGACTATCAGGAGCTACAAGAAACTCCCCTAAGCTTTCCTATCACATTTCTTTTTAAGATAAGTTTTAAATTGGAACTGGCAAATTTGCCCATGACATAAATTTAGAGATAGTCCCTATGTCTTAAATTGGGTTGTCATTATTCCCAATTTCACATATTCATTAGACAATGAAACATTTATAGCAAGTAAATGGCACTTAAATGGAGAACTTCCAGGGAACATTGTGGTAATTACAGCCAATAGCTTCTTTATTGTTGTCTTAAAATGTTATAATGTAGTGTGTTTCTATGAGCATAGCATACAACTTGTGCATATTCCATAGTACTCACACAGTTCAGTCATTACGCCTTGAAAATAAAACAGCATCACAACTATACAGCCCTGGGACAGTGCATGCAAAATGCATATTTTTGTTATTTTTATACTTTATTTGCTATTTTTGAGGGTTATATTGACACAGTATATCAAAAGCAAGGTTACTACCCAGACAGAGTGCTCAAAAATAGCTACCATATTTAAAGGATTATCAAGGGTAGGTGTTAAAATCCACTTGAAATATCGAATGTAGTTTTTAGTTTACTAAAGTACAACAGAAAAAAGCCTGGAAATCTGGTAATATAAGAGGAGTGGAATTCCAGGATTGATGTTAAGCTGACTTCCACCTTCTCTACTGCTAACACCAGTTTTGAGCTGGACAATTGAGGTATTTAAGACCAACTGGTTTCTAAGGAAATATTAAAGCTTTACAACGGAACTCAGATGTAAGGAAAGAATAGTCCTTCCAAAAAAGGGGCAACTTAGATATAAATCCAATTACAGATAATTAATTTTGGAGATCATTCTCACGATCAGTGATATTGGAAGCACATATACCCATTAACACAAAACCAATTTGTCATAAATGGATTGGAGAACTACTTGGTACTAAGACTAGGATTTACCACAAATCAAGTTGAATCACGGCATAAACATGGATCCTTTTCTTAAAATATAACTTTTATTCAGTGCCAATAAATCAGCAAGAAAAAATGAACAAAACACTCCCCCTAGTAAATCCATAAAAAATTAGACCCTACCTGAAATAGGGATATCGCACTGAGAAGGGCGGTACCACACTGGAACCTCCTACCCAACCCTGATAATCCCTAGTAAAAAAAATCCTGGGGACCACAGAATACATAGGGGGGAGCAGGCAAACACCATTAGAATTTATGAATCCCTGATAGAGAGACAAAACAAATACTAATAGTACCAGACTAGACAGAAAGATACTAGGCTAGAAAACAAGGTACTCCTTGGTGTATAAATAAGCTACTACACTAGACAAAAAGATATTCCATAGTATATATCTATGTTGATAGAAGCAGCTTGTATACGTCAATAGCACATCTAAAGGGAATAGAGGCTACTGCCACATTATTGAACAACTCGGATCTCAAAAGAGAGGAAGTGACATTATGTCTCGATCTTCTCACATTAATTCTTGAGGAAAGTTATTTTCTGTTTGGTGACACCTTTTATGCCCAGAGACGAGGCACAACAATGGGCTCAAACATGGCACCACCCTATGCCAATTCATACATGGCATTCTTTGAAGAAACCTTCATATATCAGAATACACTATTTGAACAACACGTCAGACTATGGAAACGTTACATCGATGACATATTCTGTATATGGGAGGGTAGTGTATCCTCACTACAGGAATTTACGACATGGCTCAACTCAATCTGGCCAGAATTACAATTCACCATGCGATTTGACCAACATCAACTAAACTTCCTGGATACACTAGTAGTCAGACACTCAGATAACACCATCAGCACTGACATTTATACCAAACCCACAGACAGGAATAATTTACTCCATTACAAAAGTTGTCATCCAGCTCACGTCAAAAAAGCACTCCCCAAGTCACAGATTATGCGAGTTCAAAGAATTGTGTCAGATCACGCACTAAAATCTATACGGCAACAAGAGATGACGAATAAATTTCGTGTAAGAGGCTATCCAGAAAACACACTTACCTGCACATCTAATACTAGGAGAAAAGAAAGCCCTAATCCTGTCTGTCTACCATTTGTCAACACATACCACCCACGAATGCTAGGTGTACATCAAATAATCAGGAAACATTGGCATATCCTCAGCAACTCCTATCAGAAAGTAGAGGCCTTCCAAAACCCAGTACTTATTTGCTCCAAAAGACCGAGGAACATTAAAGACACACTGGTCAGAGCGGATGTAGGTTCACATAAGAGGGAATTAACACTATCTAGTTTTTCATCCCTTAGACGTGGAACATACCTCTGTCTCCACTGCTGTCACTGCTCGAGTGTCATCAAAGGTGATACTCTGAGACATCCCATGACAGGCAAGAAGATAGATCTTAGAGGCTTTTTTTACATGCGACAGCTCACATGTAGTGCACGCGATCAAATGTCCGTGTGGCTTACTATATATAGGGGAAACAGCCCAACGCATGAAGGACAGGTTGTCAAGCCATAAATCCACGATTCGATGTGGTAAAACCTGGCTCCCGATTCCCCACCATTTCCAGACAGCAGGACATAACGTAGCCCAATTGAGATTTCAAATTCTTGAGCAAGTTAAACGACCACGACGAGGTGGCAATCATCTAAAATTGTTGAGAGAACGTGAATCCTATTGGATACACAAACTAGACACATTGCATCCTAATAGACTCAATAGAGAATGCGATTTTCTGTTTGCATAATTTATTACATTTTACTAATTCTATTTTTTCCTTTTTTTACAGCAATTATAGAACAGAATGAAACAGGGTGAGATTCTTCATGGATGTTCCACTTATGTTTTCTTTTCCCTCCCCCCGTTGTTCCCCCTTTTTTCTCTCGCCTTTTTTCCCTCTACAAAATATTACTCTCATTTTTCTTCTTCCCGTCCTTTCCCCTATTTCCCCTATCTCCCCTTTCTTTCTTCTTTTTTGCTCTCTCTCTTTCTGTGTTTATCTTTATTTTTCCTCCATTTCCTCTTCCAGTACCTATATTGTTTTTTTTTCCCTTCATTTCTGGCCCTTTTCCCCCACTTTTTTATCCCTATTCTCTATATCTCCCTTTATATCCAATCACATTCATTTCTTTTTGTACCCTTAGTCCCTACTTGTATTCCCTGCTGTTATATTCCCTATACCTTACATTCTCACACAGTATTCTAATTCTAACTCTATCTTTACAGCTTCCAACATTACATCCGCACTGCGGCGCTTCTGCGCATGCGCCGATGCCCTCACCCAAACTATACCTCTAATGCCGTCTGCACATGCGGCATCTCCGGCGCGTCACTTCCGGCTTCTCAACGAGCGCAATTGCGCCAGAGATTCATCCTATTTAAACCATGTCCTTACACTTCTGGTTCTCCATCTGGCTCTCATTCTCACTCGGGCTGCTAGCCCAGTACTCTGCTTCTCTATTTCTCATCTCATTGTAAGACAGCTTTTTTCTTAGGGCACAACAGGGTGATGTAGATGTAACACAGCTTACTACTGTTGTTGTTTTTTTTTTGGGAAAGCAACATCCCATACCTTTTTTTGGGACTTCATATACGCTTTGGGTATAAAAAAAAAATTTTTACTTTTCCCCATACTATAAATTTTCTATATGGTTTTAAACCCCACAACCCCTTTCACATAAAAGTTTTTTTTTTAAAATATGTTGTTTACATTTCCCTTTTACAAAAAATTTTTTTAAAACTGAAATTTTTTGATACGTAAATTTTTTTTTATACTGCTTTTGGGCTTGCCACATTAATGTAATAACACACCAAAGGAACCTCCCCCAAAAAGGGAGTGGTAGATAATTGTGTGCAATAAAAAAATTTAAATTTAATTATTTTCAAAATTTTAAAAAATTAATTTTCGGCTGAGAAATTAAAATTAAAATAAATCAAAAACACACATAAGTTCCAAGAAAAAAGGGCCAAATTAATAACTGCAAAATTTCTGACAGTCACTGGGGCCCCAAACCCCAGGGGAAGTTTTTAAGCACCCCGGCCCCCGACAAGGGCAAACCCCTCACCGGAAAAGGGGGCTTTCCCCCTATAGACCCAAAATCTTCCCCTTTAAACGTGTAATCAAACAAGCCCCAAAAATTTTTTCGACCCACCACAGCCCCTTCGGGGAACCCAAAAGAAGTATGTATAAAAATCAAAAATGGAATCAAAAATTCAAAAACTGGGGGAAATTAAGGGAAATGAATTTTTCCCCCCAAATTTAAATCCGCCCCCCGGGGGAGGGGGTTTCTATAAAATGAAAAATCATATATTGCGTTAATATTTCTAATTGCTCGGGGGGTAAAAAGGGCCAGCCATTCATGTGTAAATGAAACAAAATAAATTTTTAAATAATACAAAACGGGGTCCAATCACCCACCAACATATTCAGCCCCCAAAAACCCCCCAAACAGCAGCACGGGCCCACAATAAATTCAAGAAAAAAATTTTTTAACTTACCAACACAGAGATTCCCAAAAATAATGCAGGTCTTTAGAGCGTAGGGCCAAAAAGGGCACACGGAAGGGGTTTAGGGGTTGTGCCCACCGTTTTTTTTTAATTTGGCACGGGCACCCTTTAAAAATGTAAAGGGAAAGGGCGGATGTCCCCCTAGCGTCACCGTGGCAACCCGGGGTCAAATGCTTTGCTCCGCTTCCTAAATTTCCGCCCTCAGGGGCGAAAAAGTCCGGGCAATAACTTACCCCCCCCTGAGTGTTTGGTATTGGTGACCCCGCGCTTTTCCGCCACAAGCCATTTTCCCCCCCACACTTGCCGGGGGCTGAACGGTCCATTTCCCGGGTTCCCCAGTAAATTTTAAAAAACCCCGACAAGTAAGGTTTTCCTAAGCGCATATTTCAATCCATATTTGGGGCCCAAGAACAAGGGCCCAAATTCAGATGGGGGCCCAACGACAAAAAATCTCACTCGAAAAACCCCAAAAGGGACAGAAATAAAGGGTATAAAGGATAATTTTTTTTTGGCATCCTCCTATAGTAACCCAAGGGAAATCAGAATGACACAGATAGTTTTTTAAAATGAAAACAATAAAAGGGAAGGGGTAAATTTTGATAGGATCTCCTTAGACTAAAACCCCTTTTTTGGATTTACACTCTAGGAATTTACACATCCACAGGGATTTCAGAACATTTAAATTTTAGTTTTTATTTAAAAGTGTGGAAAGCATATTTGGGGTTTTGGTTTGAAAACCCAAAAGGGGGATCATCTTTTGAAATTCCACGCTTTTTTAACAACTTTATTTATAAAAATATAATTGAGTCAAGAAATGCTTCTATTTTTTCTTCTTCTATTTTTTCCTCTATACAAACTAACAATTATTTCTGAATTTTAATTACTCTTTATACATTACGCCACCATTGTGTCATATACTTACACTTGTCCTATCTGATCCATCCTGATTACATCGGGATCCAAAAAAGATCTATCTTTTTACTTGATTTCTGTCCATTGGGGTTGCGAGCGAATTTTTTGTCGTGCCCCATCTGAATGGCCGTTTTTCTTGTGCACACTATGTATTTTAAATACGCACTAAACCACCTTACTTCGTTTTTTCATTATACTGGGCGAATGGCCTTTAGGCACTCGGCAAGTTGGGCGAAGGACGCGGGGCCGATATAGCCGCCGCAACACAACCACACTCAGGGCGGAAGTTATGCCCGGGTTTGCCCCTGAGGGCGGAAGGAAACGGAAAAAAAAGAGCAACATGGCCGGTTCCCCGGGGACAGCGGATACATCCGCCTTCCGCACATTTTGGGGGTGGGGCCCGTCATTCAAAAAAACGGCGGGCACACCATACCCTTTCCGTGTGTTTTTTTGACCCAAACCCCTTGACCTCATTATATGCAATCTCTGGTGGTAAGTACAGACTTTTTTTTTTCTGAGATATTGCCTTGTGCTGTGGGGTTTGGGGGGCATAGTTTTGGGGGGATTGGGCAGTTTTAATTAAACATCACTTTTTGTTTCTATACACATGAGAGGGTGCATATACCCCAGCACAATTTAAAACTATTAACCTGCAATATGATTTGTCATTTTATAGACATCTAAAAATGGGGCAGGATAAATTGGGGTAAATTCATCCACAACCCTCAGTTTTTGAATTCTTTGATTCCATTTCTAGATTAATACATCACTTCATTGGTTCCCTAAGAGATGTGGTGGGGGCGAAACATTTTTGGGCATTGTATGATTTTCCCCGAAGGGGAAAATTTAGCAAAAGGTTAAGCCTCCATACCGGGGGTCGCCCTTGTCGGGGGAGTGCCTTAACAATCTCACTGGGGGGAACCCCCAGGCTCGTCAGATTACGTTTTAATGCGCCATTTTTTTTATTGGACTTATTGGGGTTTTTTTTTATTATTTAATGCTCACCCGCATATTATTTTTAAATTTTAAGTAAAAGAAAATTTTTATTCACACAATTATCATACCACTCCATTTTTGGGGTTTTTTGTTCATGTGCATGGAGTAATTA
>JAODAL010023849.1:0-61801 GCA_025379985.1 Phyllomedusa bahiana | reverse complement strand
GCCCTGTAGCGCCAGGGTCTCGCAGCATTTTTAATCAAAAGCACCTTCTTTCCCCCAAAAGTCCCCCAAAGTTCGTTTTCATTTCCGAACCGAAGTTTTTCCTGAAATTTTTAAACGAATTCCATTCTTTTAGAATAAATTCGCCATCTTAGTGTGTCTAATCGTGCTTTAACTCATCTGCACTGTCATCCTGCAAACTACATTATAAGTTCCTTTGCATTTTTATATTTGGTACATCTTCATTATTAAACCGTGACTTTTTGGGTTTGATACATTTGGCCTATAAAGCTGGGGGATATAAGTATGGGAGATAAGTTGGGGCCCCCATTAATGGTGATTCTGATGGGTGAAGAACCCCTGAAGAACCCTACTTTGAACATCTTTGAGTGGTAGGAAACACATTGGGGAATCCCGACAGAGGGTTGAGTTTGTGTTCTAAACTCCTGCATTAATCTTGTTTGTTTCGTGCTGTCATTTGGACTTTTTAGTATTCTATTTTCATGACGTTTGTAGGTGATATGGAACAAAGACTACAATTGGGTGCATCAGAGTAAGATCTGGGGCCGCTCTTTTCGCAGTCAGGACCCCAATGCTATAAGGGAACATGATAGCATCATAACAAGGCTTAGCTAGTCATCACCTTCTTAACCCTTTATTACCCCCCCGCCTTATATACAAATATTGAACTTGAAGAAGCTGTCTGGATACTGTGAATCTCATCAAACTGTAAGTCTGAGAGAATTCCTACAATCTCTGGCAAATGATTATCTTTTCTCTTGTGTATTTATGTGGGATAATATTCCACATTACCTCATGCAAAAAGTATGGTTATTTTTTCAGGCAATTGCTAGATTTCTATAATCTTAATGCTGTATATATGTTGTAAACTGTTGTATATGTGCTAGATTTTTTTTTATTTTATATGATTAAAGGCTAAATTGTAGTCATTATTTAACTTTTGTGATAAAAGAAACGTGAGGGGGATGCCCAATATATTTTTTTTCACTATTTTATTGCATTCCTTTTGTTTTTGTGGGGTCTTATCGAATGGGTGATTATTACTAAGTCGGGGGGCACTATGGGACATTATTGAATAGTGCAGTGCTGGGACATTAATTTTGAGTGGGGACACAAAGGGGCCCATTACGGAATGGAGGCACTAAGAAATGTTATAATAAAGAAATATAATATTTTATCTAATCTAAATCCATACTGTGGTCTTTATTCCATCAATGCATCACATATGTATGTCATCATGTCAAAACGCATAAGAAGTAATAACTAAACACTGCAGTATTAGTTCATGGACGATCCACAAATGTCACATTTAAAACCATGACTTTCTTTAAAGGTCCTTTAGAAAATATGCAAGCTCCTCCATTATGGCAACTCTTTGTATTCTCTGGAACAGTTCTCTGAAGACGAAGGGCCGTCTCTTGCTCTTTCAATCAATTATATTGCCCTAGAAGAGAAGCATTCACTCAAAATAGTAGACATTTTTATGATCACTTAACTGACTTTTACGCTTTTACAGGATCCCTATTTTTTTATTTAAATAGGTTGATTCTTTATTCTCCTTTACATGACACATTGGTGCCTTCAGAGCAATAGAGCAATCTATTAATTACGTAAATGGTAAATGCCCGTATTCACATACATTTCGGAATTTGAATCCCAAAGGTAGTTTTGAAACAATACTGTTAGCAAGAGCAAATTATAGGTTAAACTCTATTGGGAAGACCACTTTGAAGTAAATAGCCTCATTGACCTTGATGTGGGAGATTTCCGTAGTGCTTTATCTTACAGTTTTCTCAAAAACACACGTTTGGTACCCTAGGAGAATTAAGTCTTATTGGACTAGGGCATTAATATTGCACACTCCAATATATTGACCACTGTGGTAATTTTTTAAAGAATTAATGTTATGGAATATGTAAATGACAAAGGCAAGTCCTTATTGTTACAACATATGGATTTTAGGCACTCATATGGTGTCTTTTTAATATACCATGTTCTCCTCTATTACAAATATCACAACAAACATGGACTTGCTCAGTTTCAAGATCAGGCCCCTAGCGCTAGGAGGCAACAGTGCTACCCACTGAGCAACCACAACACTGCTATAACCAATTCTCGGTGTTTTTATCTATACAAGATATTGCTCACTAAAAAAGACTTAGGGCCACATGCATGAAAACTGTCTAGGTCTAAAATTCACTTTGTTCCCCATAGCAACAAATCAGAGCACCCCTATCATTTTTCCAGAGCAGTATATGAAATGAATGAAGCACTTTGAATGGTTGCTATGGGCAACAAGGTGAATTTTAGACTTAGACAGTTTTCATACATGTGGCCCTTGGTTGGGCCATCAACTTTTCTTTTTACATGCATAAGTTTTTTTGCATTTAAGCCACAACAGTCTGCATCAGTGTATGTGTATGTGAATGGAGGTGCTGGTAATTGTTGTCTTTTTGCATTGTGCATTTGGAGGAGTGGCTGCTTTAATCTTGGCAGTGCACTCGACCCATGTGTCTGAGGTCCAGATAAGAAGAAAATCTGGAGCACCTGATGAGGTTATCTAGCTGTGGTTGTTGGGCACACACAGCTTGATTAAAGAGTGCACTAAAAACCTCCATACTATAAAGGTATGATGCAGTATAAATGTTCCATGTATAAAAGATTTGTATTGGTTTTAGGGTTTTCTGTGTGGCTATAAATATTTTCTACTCCTATCCTCTGTACTCCTTAGTAATTAGTTGGACAGTGCATATAAATAAAAATAACCAATAATTAGGTATGTGTATGGAGACAAAAAAAAAACATGTTTGGTTTCTGCATGGTTTTTAACCTAAAACCCCTATGCTGAAAGACAGAAGTGCTAAACACTCAGCTACATTGTAGCTACTCACAGCTCTTACCATAAACAAACCTTTGATTAACACTCTGGGGAAAGGCATAATTATGTTAAGCCTGCTGGATCTCATGAAATGCAGTTCAAACAAATCATACACTCCCCCTTTTGAACACACTGAAAGGTGAAGTTTGACAAACCAGGCATGAAATGGTAAAACTCTTTTAAAGCCCACAGAAGTCTACACCCTAAAGAGGTTAAATAAGTTAAGAAGTAAGATATAAGAATTAGATTAGGCCATTCATGTTTAATCACTGAGGTTCAACCCCAGGACTCTGGTGGTCGCCACAACAAAGAGGCCCCTTTATTGCATAAGTTAAGCGCCAGCACCAGCAGAACCTAAGATGTGATGGCAATTTGGACCTACAAGTGATGTATTAGGATTATTAAGGCACCAGGAGACAAAAACTACAGAGACAGAGCAGCTTCAGGTTCTAGACTGGCCCTTAGTTACATACAGACAGTTTCTTCTAGACAGGCTTTCAGTACCAGGGTGACATCTCTCTTTCTAGGTGCCTCCCTATAATTACAACCACTTTTCTGTAGCACTTGTGCCGCCAGGTACGGTCACCTTGGGCTACTTACCAGTCAGAATTCAGTGCTAAGGCCCAGGAAGATGTTATCCTTGTAATGCTATCCCTGGTAACCAGCTGCTCAGGCCTACCAGCCTACTAATTTCTTTCTTGCGGATGGTCTCTCCTTTCCTCTTCAGTCTGTCTCTCTCTCACTCTTTCTCTGTTTGTTCTTTACTTTCTTTTTGGTTTCTCGCTCTGTTTCTATTAGTAGTCTCCTTTACACTTAGGCTATAAGCATTTGGCTTTTGACTGCTCTTCCTCCACTGCTGGCTTGTGTATAGGCAACCCCTAATTACGCCCCACAAATAAGCCTTAAACTGCTGTATTGCTACACAGTGGAACTGACTGGGCCATTTCCCCCACATCTTGACCAGTTTGGACACTGTAGCACTTTTTCATGCATGGTTATTCTGCTAATTTTTTCAGCTTTTTTCCATGACACATTACGCTTCATCTGTGTGATTTTTTTTAAATAATACAAAGGAATAAGAAGGAAAAAATGTGTTTTTCAGATTTTGGTATTTACTCTTTTAACAGAAAAAGTGGTGCTAAAATAAGTTTTGTACTTGTGTCACTTTTCCATCAGAGATGTTTATGCATAGCGGTTTATTACATTTTCTTACTACCGTATATACTCGAGTATAAGCCGACTTGAGTATAAGCCGAGGCACCTAGTTTTGCCACAAAAAACTGGGAAGACTTAGTGACTCGAGTATAAGCCTAGGGTGGAAAATGCAGCGGCATGTATAGGAAGTTTAATGTCCCCCATAGGCAGGTATAGGTAAGTAAATGACCCCCATAGGCAGGTATAGGCAAGTATATTTCCCACATAGCATATATAGGCAGGTATATGTCCCCTATAGGCAGGTATAGGCTATTATAGTTAGGTATATGTCCCCACATAGGCAGGTTATAGGGTATTGTAGGCAAGTTAGAGGCAGTTATATGTCCCCAGATAGGCAGATATATGTTCCCCTATAGGCAGGTATAGGCAGGGCTTGTTTAAAAAAAAAAATACAAGCAGTTACCTCACTCCCTCGCTGCTCTGACTCCCGGAGTGAGTTTTTTCATGTATGATAGATAGCATAAATGCTTCTTTAGGGATTTCCACGTAGTGTATTGCCCTTTTTGCAGTAATTTGCCGCTGGCAGCGGTCTGTGTGTGTACATGTATAAATTTCATGTGTGCCGCAGCCCTGCCAGTGGCACCAGGTTTGCATACATTTTTTCAGAAATTTTTTGTGTGCAGAAAAATACGTTATACTTGGTGTACATTGATTTAACCTATATGGGAAGGAAGGGGTGCTTCCATTTTGGGTTTTATGTCCCCGCCCACTCTCACAGGATGTATAAGAAGGGCAGCTTGCAGGTTGGGAGTTTTTTTATTTTGTCTCTCTGAATAATGGAGGTCGGTGACCCAGTGAGAGGCCTGATTGGCTCGATTGAGAGGTAAAGATAGGATAGGACTGCCCGATTTTGAGATCACGTTAAAGTCGTGGGCAGCTTTAAAAATCTTTTGATCAAAATATGTGAACCCAGAGTCTCAAAGTTTTTTCATGTAATGATAGATAGCATAAATGCTTCTTTAGGGATTTCCACGTAGTGTATTGCCCTCTTTGCAGTAATGTGCCGCTGGCGGCGGTCTGTGTGTGTACATGTATAATTACATGTGTGCCGCAGCCCTGCCAGTGGCACCCAGGTTTGCATACGTTTTTTCAGAAAAGTTTTTGTGTGCAGAAACATACGTTATACTTGGTGTACATTGATTTTAACCTATATGGGAAGGAAGGGGTGCTTCCATTTTGGGTTTCTGTCCCGCCCACTCTCACAGGCTGTCATAAGAAGGGCAGCTTGCAGGTTGGGTGTTTTTATTTTTTCTCTCTGAAAAATGGAGGGTCGGTTGACCCAGTGAGAGGCCTGATTGGCTCGATTGAGAGTAAAGATAGCATAGGACTGCCCGATTTTGAGATCACGTTGAAAGTCGTGGGCAGCTTAAACAACTTTTGATCAAAATATGTGAACCGAGAGTGTCAAAGTTTTTTCATCTAGGATTATTAAGGCACCAGGAGACAAAAACTACAGAGACAGAGCAGCTTCAGGTTCTAGACTGGCCCTTAGTTACTACAGACGTTTCTTCTGACGGTTTTCAGTACCAGGTGACATCTCTTTTTAGGGCCTCCCTAAATTACAACCACTTTTCTGTAACTTGGCCGCCAGTACGTCACCTTGGGCACTTTACAGTCAGAGGTCAGTGCTAAGGCCAGGAAGATGTTATCCTTGTAATGCTATCCCGGGAAACCCCTGCTCAGCCTACCAGCCTACAAATTTTTCTTTCTTGCGGATGGTCTCTCCTTTCCCCTTTTAGTTTTTCCCCTCTCACTCTTTCTTGTTTTCTTTACTTTTTTTTGGTTTTCGCTCTTTTTTTTAGTAGCCCTTTACAAATTAGGTTTAAGATTTGGTTTTGAAGTTTTAGTGGTGTGTATAGGAAAAATAAATTTGCCCCCCCCCAAAAAGTTAAACTGTGATTGTACAAAGTGGAATGATGGGATTTCCCCCCCCTTTGAAAAGTTTGGAATGTAGATTTTTAGATTTATTTGTTTTTTTTAGTTTTTTATGATTAATTATTTTTGTGTGATTTTTTTTTAAAAAAATACAAAGGATACAGAAGGAAAAAAATGTTTTTTCATATTTGTTATTTTTTCTTTAAAAAAAAAGTGGTTAAAATAAGTTTTTTTTTTGTGTCTTTTTCCCTCAGAGATGTTTATACATGCGGTTTTTTACATTTCTTTTACCGTTATTCTCAGAAAGCCGCTTAGTATAAAGCGGGCACCTAGTTTTGCCACAAAAAAATGGGAAAACTTGTGACTGAGTATAAAGCCAGGGGGGAAAAGCGCGGCATGGGATAGGGAATTTAAGTCCCCCATAGGCAGGAAGGAAGTAAATACCCCCCTAGCGGGATAGGGAGGGATAGTCCCCCATACATAATAGGCATATATGTCCCTATAGGCAGGTAAAAGGCTTTATATTAGGGATATGTCCCACATAGGAGGTTATAGGGTATTTTAGGCAATTGAGGCAGTTATATGTCCCCAAATAGGGGAATATTTCCCCTATAGGCAGGTATAGGCAGGGCTTGTTTAAAAAAAAATACAAGCAGTTACCTCACTCCCTCGCTGCTCTGACTCCCGGGCGCGCCATCTTCTGGCACAGGGGGCGTGATGTCATCAGGCCATGCAGGTAGTGTTTTGACATCGCGCGCTACCTGTGTCGGAGACTCCGGACAGCCGCATGTCTGCTTGCAGCCTTCCGGAGTTCTATTGCGGAGCAGGAAGCGCTCGCTCTCTGCTCCGCAATAGAGTCTCCCGCTGTATGCGCTCCCAGGAGTCGCATACAGCCGAAGCGATCCCCGCCAGTGCCTGGGCCACAACAGTGCCCGGACGCCGATGGGTGACTGGAGAGTAAGCTGTATGTGCTCCCAGGAGTCTCATACATCTGCACAGATCGCTGACAGCGTACAGGTGAAATGTCTGAGCGCCGACTGTGACTTGAGTATAAGCCGAGGACAGCTTTTTCAGCTCATTTTTTGGACTGAAAAACTCAGCTTATACTCAAGTATATACGATAATTTCTTATGTAACTGGGGCTAATATACTGTATAATTCCCAGTTACAAATAGAGAAGAAATACACCCCTTGAAGTCACTGCAGAGCTGATTTGGCATGAGGAAGCAGCAAGCTAAAAGGCTTCTTGCTATTTTGAGTATACAACATTCATCATGTACTGTACAGTACAGACAATGATTGGGAAGGCAGGGATAATAATAATTAGTCCTTGCCTTTGTAGTGGAGAACAGCTAGTGCTGATAGCCGGCTCTCTCCACATTTGCAGCTACTCAATAAGTGTACAGCTGTGCTTTCTGCACAGACATTCCAGAAGGTCCACCCAGAGCTAGATGTTGACTGGCCGGACATTCATGGTCAATGGGTGGTTGACATCTAGTTAAAGCACTAGTATCCAAACAAAGTGCAACATCATTGTCTTCATAATTATCATGTATACACTAAAACAAAACAAATACGTATCACAGGACCAAAGGACCACTAGTAGGGTGGTGACACCCTACGTTTAGACAGGCACATCCGCAGGTTCATACATTAATGCTGTATTGACTCTACTATGGGGCATCACACCATGACTGCCCTTTATAGGTACACTCAGGGGCGTTGCTAGGGTCCCAAAACATAAGGGGCTCGGGCCCATTGTATTAAGTTTTGCTCTGTAGGGCTGGGTGCACACAGCATTTTTCCTCATTGTGAACTGCGGCATGTGTTTTTACAGAGAAAAAAACTTCTGTTCCTGTCACTAATTTTCTGCATTTTCCATATAGATTGCGTCCATCTCCTCAGCGGTCACTGTACAATGAAAATCACACTCCTTTTCGCAATAGTCTAGCTCTGGAGAAAAGCTGATAGCGGTTGTGGCATCACCCAGCTTTCCTGGACATCAGAAACCCCATCCAGCAATAGTGGAGACCACCACATACCGCAATAAGTTTCCCTCCAGAGGCAGGCTGGCACCAAATTGTGTTTTGGTTTTTTTTTGTGTTTTTTTTTTTACCACTTTTCATACGCACTACCGTGGTCTGCTCTGCTATTACATACAGCAAAGAGAAAGGCAAGCCCAACACACACATACATAGAGCAACGGAACACTCTTTTGTCCTCTGTGGGATGTCTATGGATATGTTTACTATATGCGGCTTTTTCCCTGGTGAATACAAATAGCCTAAAACAAACTTGCTGCATACAAGCATGTAACTACACATGAATAAAATGTCATACAGGCACAAAATGCCCTTACCTCTATCCTTCACTATGACAAGCAGTCTGAGTCATATGGAAACAGAAGAAGGGGTACTTTGGGGTTTTCCAACAGCTTGAGGTCTTCTTATTTTTATAGCAGGGGCCATTTCTATTGCTGCTGGGCAGAGGCAGTGTTGCCATAGACTCCTATGTATATGGTTTTACTGCATGCAGGTGACATTCAGCATGGAAGTACTCATCAGCTACTGCACTAATATTACTGACCAGCCGGACTTTAGGTGGATAATTTAAAACAAGTGAAGTACGAAAAGCATGTGCTGACCCAGAGCGGGTGTTATGCCAGGTGGCACCCTGTGCAGATGTCTTATTCTGCTCCCAACAAGCCTTTATCCCTCCTTTTTAGCACACTGTCCCACTTTCAGCAGCATATTTCCATTCTACATTACTTCCCCACAGCTCCATCTCTTCCTTCTACACTACTACCTCCATCATCCCTACCTCCCCAAAGCTCCATCTCTTCTCCCAGCAGCACCCCCACCATCATCCCTACCTCCCCACAGCTCCATCTCTTCTCCCTGCAGCACCACCACCATCATCATCCCTACCTCCCCACAGCTCCATCTCTTCTCCCTGCACCACCCCCACCATCATCATCCATACCTTCCACAGCTCCATCTCTTCTCCCTGCAGCACCCCACCATCATCCCTACCTCCCCACAGCTCCATCTCTTCTCCCTGCACCACCCCACCATCATCCCTACCTCCCCACAGCTCCATCTCTTCTCCCTGCACCCCCACCATCATCCCTACCTCCCCACAGTTCCATCTCTTCTCCCTGCAGCACCCCCACCATCATCCCTACCTCCCCACAGCTCCATCTCTTCTCCCTGCACCACCCCCACCATCATCCCTACCTCCCCACAGCTCCATCTCTTCTCCCTGCACCACCCCACCATCATCCCTACCTCCCCACAGCTCCATCTCTTCTCCCTGCACCCCACCATCATCCCTACCTCCCCACAGCTCCATCTCTTCCTTCTACACTACCCACCATCATCCCTACCTCCCCACAGCTCTATCTTTTCTCCCTGCTGCACCCCCACCATCATTCCTACCTCTCCACAGCTCCATCTCTTCTCCCTGCACCACCACCACCATCATCCCTACCTCCCCACAGCTCCATCTCTTCTCCCTGCACCACCCCACCATCATCCCTACCTCCCCACAGCTCCATCTCTTCTCCCTGCAGCACCCCACCATCATCCCTACCTCCCCACAGCTCCATCTCTTCTCCCTGCAGCACCCCACCATCATCCCTACCTCCCCACAGCTCCATCTCTTCTCCCTGCAGCACCCCACCATCATCCCTACCTCCCCACAGCTCTATCTTTTCTCCCTGCTGCACCCTCACCATCATCCCTACCTCTCCACAGCTCCATCTCTTCTCCCTGCACCACCCCACCATCATCCCTACCTCCCCACAGCTCCATCTCTTCTCCCTGCACCACAGCTCCATCTCTTCTCCCTGCAGCACCCCACCATCATCCCTACCTCCCACAGTTCCATCTCTTCTCCCTGCACCACCTCCACCATCATCCCTACCTCCCCACAGCTCCATCTCTTCTCCCTGCAGCACCCCCCACCATCATCCCTACCTCCCCACAGCTCCATCTCTTCTCCCTGCACCACCACCATCATCCCTACCTCCCCACAGCTCCATCTCTTCTCCCTGCAGCCCCACCACCATCATCATCCCTAGCTCCCCACAGCTCTATCTTTTCTCCCTGCTGCACCCCCACCATCATCATCCCTACCTCCCCACAGCTCCATCTCTTCTCCCTGCACCCCCACCATCCCTACCTCCCCACAGCTCATCTCTTCTCCCTGCACCACCCCACCATCATCCCTACCTCCCCAAAGCTCCATCTCTTCTCCCTGCACCACCCCACCATCATCCCTACCTCCCACAGCTCCATCTCTTCTCCCTGCTGCACCCCCACCATCATCCCTACCTCCCCACAGCTCCATCTCTTCTCCCTGCACTACCACCATCATCCCTACCTCCCCACAGCTCCATCTCTTCTTCCTGCAGCACCACCACCATCATCATCCATAGCTCCCCACAGCTCTATCTTTTTCTCCCTGCAGCACCCCCACCATCATCCCTACCTCCCCACAGCTCCATCTCTTCTCCCTGCACCACCCCACCATCATCCCTACCTCCCCACAGCTCCATCTCTTCTCCCTGCACCACCCCACCATCATCCCTACCTCCCCACAGCTCCATCTCTTCTCCCTGCAGCACCCCATCATCCTCTCTACCTCCCCACAGCTCCATCTCTTCTCCCCGCAGCACCTCACCATCATCTCTACCTCCCCACAGTTCCATCTCTTCTCCCTGCAGCACCCCCACCATCATCCCTACCTCCCCACAGCTCCATCTCTTCTCCCTGCAGCACCCCCACCATCATCCCTACCTCCCCACAGCTCCATCTCTTCTCCCTGCAGCACCCCCACCATCATCCCTACCTCCCCACAGCTCCATCTCTTCTCCCTGCACCACCCCACCATCATCCCTACCTCCCCACAGCTCCATCTCTTCTCCCTGCAGCACCCCCACCATCATCCCTACCTCCCCACAGCTCCATCTCTTCTCCCCGCAGCACCCCCACCATCATCCCTACCTCCCCACAGCTCCATCTCTTCTCCCTGCAGCACCCCCACCATCATCCCTACCTCAACACAGCTCCATCTCTTCTCCCTGCAGCACCCCCACCATCATCCCTACCTCCCCACAGCTCCATCTCTTCTCCCCGCAGCACCCCAGCATCATCCCTACCTCCCCACAGCTCCATCTCTTCTCCCTGCACCCCACCATCATCCCTACCTCCCCACAGCTCCATCTCTTCTCCCTGCAGCACCACTCTCCCACCTTCGCTCTTACATCACCAGTCACTTGCTTCACTGTAAATCTCCCCTCTCATCTGCCTCTGCTGTCTCTTCATAAATGTGTTTCCCCCATCATCTATACTTCCCTCCCCCACAGCAGCACTTCACCTCTTCCTCTCAGCACCACTCCCCTTACAAGACCACTCACCGTGTACTCTCCCCTCTCCTCCTGAAGCACCATCTCCCCCAGTACTGCTGTTCAGCACCTCTCTCCCCTCCCCACTGCAGAACTTCACCTCTTCCTGTCAGCACTCTATTACCTCTCTCTGTCACCTCCTCACTGTGCACTCTCCCTTCTCCCCCTGGGGCACGTCTCTTCCTGCTGTTTACCACCCGCATTCAGCACCTGTCCCATCCCCCACAGCAGCTCCTCGGTAGGAGCATTTTCTCCCCTCTAAACTTCTTACTCTGCTGCTCAGGGTATATGGGGCCAACTCTGCTAAGCTGCTGTGGGAAGCCCTGCACAGACCAGGTGTCTGTACTGCACACACAGCTATAAACAGCTCTGATGGCAGAGGATATCTGCACCAGCACCGCTGCTCACCATCTTCTGCTTGTTTCCTCTCCTCTCTCCCGACTTGGGGGTGGGGCTTAACTCCTCAGTGACATTACACTTCGAGCAGCAACAGCCCGTGCGGGACATTCACCAGCTCTCGCAGGAGTCGGGACCTCGCTCTATTACTCTCCCTGACATTGCTAGAGCATTGCAAGTATGTCTCAGCGGACACGCATACAGCTGAAGAGGCTGTTGGCGTTCCAGGAGCTCCTGGTGCCTGGAGAGATTCAGGGCACGGGCAGTTTTATCCGGGGCTTGTGCCCCAGATAAAACTGCCTAGCAACACCCCTGGGCACACTATATCTGATACTTAATAATGCACTGTAGGTGGCATTGATATAGGAGCATTGTGCATACCTCTGCCCAGCAGAGCTTTGTGGGAGCACAGAAAAAGGGAGGCTTAAAATCTTACATATCAAATATTTCTGTTCTGTGGAATGGAGAAGAACTAGTTTTTTTTGTTGTTGGATAAAATCTAAATATATCAACTGCATTGTAATGATAGATTAAGATGAAGCTTTCCATATTATTCTTTATAAACCTGCTGAACATTAGAACATATGGATAAACAGTTTCTGGACTGCTCAGGTTTGATGGCGCTGTCTTGGATCACCACAGCGCATCTTGTCAGTTCCAATTGCTGTGCAGTAACGCAGGAGAGAGAACATGACAGATGTTTTGTATTCTAATAGAAGTGAGACACCTTACAAAATACCTTGTCATTTCGTAATACTGGGCTGGACCCAGGCCAAGACTTTCCACACCATGCTCCTATCCGGTGCACTATATCATATCATTATTCATCTTCATTGAGGTATAGAGGGAGGATGTTCAATGTGTTAGTCGTGTTGTACTAAAAAGCTCAAAATATTTGGTAACCCAGGACATTTTGAAGACTTACAACCTTGTGAGCCAAGTAGGCTCTAATTTATATAATTCTTTTGTATGTTTGTTAGTAAGATGTGATATTGATTACAGCATGTGAAATTACAATATACTGCATGAAAAAGAAAATATATGTATGTGTAGACAAAATATATAGGGCCACAAAGAAAAACACACACTCCATCTACCCACAAGGGCTCAGCCCTTTACAGTTAACATAATTATTTTATCAGAGAAACATCTTTTCAAGATGTGCCCTCCGAGCAATCAGCTGATCACCCAGGTCCTACTCCAACTTAATTCCTGATTCAATTAAAGACTAGACAGGCAGTTACCCTGTAAGATGTATTATATGAAGGCCATTCAGATCAATGGCGGTCAATGTAATACTGCTTAAGACTGCAAGACCTGGAATCACTTGTTTCTTCTTTCTGGCTCATAGAGGAGGGTCTTAGGAGGTGAAACCCATCTATAACATCCATACAACCTAATATGAAATATAGATAAGGATAATTTACATGAAATAACCATTTACCGTCTATTATTTAAGGTCCAAGCTGATTGACTTAAAACATGATATAAAATATAATAAGACTGAAATTACAAAAGCTCTTACTGATGCAGTTTGAGGGATAATTTTGATGTCACTTTTGGAGCCAACGCTACATAATGATTAAACAGGGAGGGATTATTCAAGTTCTCTATTTTCCCATTCCTTCAGAATCCATTCCACCATTCATCTAAAAATAAACTGCACCAAAAATTGTCATAAAGTTGCATGTAATTTTGACAGTTTTTGATGCATATGAGTTAATTTAAAAATCAAGAATAGTTTACAAACATCCAACTTGTGCTCAAATGACTCCTCTGGTTTTTTTTCCCCTTTAGTTCAATAGAAATTGCCGCTAGGTATATAGTAGTGCCAGTAATTCTGCTTGCCTACAGCTGAATACAGGATTTCTCACTGCTGCCATTGGGTCATGTGACCTGCTCTCTGAATCACTGAAACACCCAGTATGATTGTGTGACCCAGAAGTGAAACTCTCTATACATTCCCATGGGAGGTTCAGAGTTACTCTTGTAGGAATGCAAAGATAGACAGACTTTCTGTGAGCACCAAAAGCACAGTTTCTTTCAGCCAACCAGAGTACAGGTCATGTGACCTAACAGAGACTGTTGCATCAGCCAGATATCCTATATTTAGCTGCAGGTAAGCCCAAGGTGTGCATCCAGTGAACATGAAAGCAATTTCTATTGAACGCAGGGACGAAAAAAACTGAAGTGATCCAACAGAGGCTCTTAGTGGGTGCGACCCAGAGTTCAACATCAGAACCTATCTTTCTTAGAATCCTGGCATTGCCTGTAAAGCGAAGACTTGCTTTTCCTCATTTTTCTATTCACTCTGTGTTTGATGTAAAAAGTGCATCAAAATTGCAGGTGTGATTCATGCTGATGAAGAGTCACTTTTTTTCTGTTAGTTTTCTAATTCTACTGCCTAGATATAGTCATATTCTAAAGCTCCTACAGAAGAGTTAAATGTTGAGGTGAGTAATTGGAAAATGAGTGTTAAATTATGATTTGTGCATAGGTTAGCAGGGGCAGCTTTGCTTGTGAAGCCCCTTGACAGTTACCCAGCATGTACATTTTAAAAGATGGCACAGATTGCGCCCCATTATGTCCTCCTTTATGACCCATGCACAGTTAAGGTCCACCTTTCAGCCCCGCACTAGAATAATCCTCTTTTATGCTCACATATAAAGGTTGAATCTTGAGTGCAACCCCTCCCCCCATAATAGTACTCCCATTACACCACCAAAAAATAAGATTAAAAAAGTAAACTCTGGCCACTGATGCCCTCAGCATGCACCTGACCTTTTGTAGGAGCCAATGACCTCCTGCTATGCTGTTAAATTGGATCCTTTCCCTGAATGTGATGTTCACCTGGACCCAGGGCCACATGGTCTCTTTCCTAAATTGACCGTAGAAGAGTGAAGAAATCAGAGGCAGCGTATTCTTTTAGATAAGGCTAACTGAGTATATTTCAAATATACTCAGTTAGCCTCTAAAAGGTATCGCCTGATTTCTTCACTCTTCTACTACTTTCTATGGCTAACACGGGACAACATTATACTACTAAATTGACCGAACAGGCTTTATCCTGAACTGCCAGAGTGAGCACTCTGTAACACATTAAAATGAATGTGCAGCTGCTAATTTGCTGTTTATGGAATAAGACAACCTAGGAATATTTGCACAGATTAGATATAACATTTATAATACTACATTATTTTGAAAATGTACATCCAGATGCATTTTGAGTGACTGAACGGGCAAATAGACAAAGCGCTTCAGCACCAAGGCTGAAGGGGTGGAAAACTTGATAATTCCCTGTTTTCCAATGCCTGGACTCCCAGTAGCAACCAGAGGCTGGGACATGTGCGTAAAGCTTGACATACTCCAGTCTGGAACATCAGAGACTACTACTGAATATCATCAGGGAATTTACCAATAACCACTTAAACAATTATCCATTGAATGTGAGTATTATTTATACACTGATTAATAGTACTATTCTCTATCAAAGTCATTATTGTATGGAAATTTATTAGCTATGTTACTTCTTGCTCCGGGCCTCATTCTCTATACAATTGGTTCTTGTTAGTAGGATTTGTGTATAATGTGAAAGAGGGACCAATTGGTGTGGGGTGTATTGTTAACCACTGTGCTGTTGTTGGTATGAGGAAATGGTGCAGCAATAACACAGTCCCCATAGTAAACATAATCGACCCCTATTCTGATGAAGCACTAAAGATTGGTGTCTACAGAAACATATGTATAGATGTTGAATCTGGGTGGTTCTCTGACAGAGGCAGATTTCTCAGCACATAGCACTACTTGCTATAATAATTGGTGGTTCTATTGTAGGATTCTATTGCAACTAAGGCTTACACACCATTAATATGTCTCTATATCCGGTATCAGGGGTCCAAAACCCACTGTCATTTTACTATTTCAGCTCAATGCTGTCACAGTGTCTTTTGGATGACACTGATGGCATGGATATTACATATAGTATATCCATTATCACATATAGTGGGGAAAATAAGTATTTGATACACTGGCATTTTAGCAAGTTTTCCCACCTACAAAGAATATAGAGGTCTGTAATTTTTATTATAGGTACAAATCAACTATGAGAAACAGAATCTAAAAAAAAAAAGGGGGGCGTGGCCTGGACCTGCATATGAGTGAGACGTGGGTAAGAGCAGCTCCGTGGAGACCCCAGCTAAACCGGCACCAAAAAGCCCAAGTGCTGCTTCCAAGGGTTCTAAAAACCGTCCTGGACCGACCCCTAACTGGTCTGCTACCGACAAGGGGTGTTATGACCCGAAGTGCCCACCATTTCACTCCCAGCACTTACTGAAGCCATAGGCTGGACTGCGCCGCGTCACGGCCTTGAAGAAAAACAGATCCGAACTGCACCTACCTGCCCGCTTACCTGCCCACAGTCCCCGGAGCCTTCCTCTACGCTGCAGGGCAGTTCAGGAAGCTGGTGAAACTGACGCAACCGCCTGCTCGGATCCCGACGATCGGGCCGGCCTGCCGCCTCCCGACACACCGATCGCTTTCCGGCCTGTGTTGCGTCATCCTTCTGCTTGCCGCACATCACATCTTCTCTCCGCAGAATGGAACTCCTCTGCCTGCCACGGACGAGAAGCGGAGAGACCTGGAAGGCCCACTCGCAGCTGCTCCCTGCCGGCACCTCCTGGGAGGTTGAGCGCGCGAAACTGCGGCCCGGCTCCCTACCTAGAGAGCAGAGTACACAGATAAGTACATCTTTTGTTCCTTTGGGGAGACTTCCAAATACTCTATCGCTAATACCTAAACTTCTGCCAGCATATAAGGCCTGCTCAGCCCTTAACTTTTGGCGGTTTTTTCCCTATACCCCCAAAACGGGCCACACAAGTAACTGGGGGCCCCCCTGCTGGTTTGATAGCTCGGGAAAAACCCTTTGTTAATTTCAGGCACAGAATGTTGAAAAAGGATTTAAATCCTTCTCAAAGAATCCCACATTCTTCTCAAAAATAACTCACCCCCTGGAGTCATGTATTTACGGCTTCATTTGGGTCCCCTCGAACCCCACCCCCAATAGTCCCCAAAAGACGGACTTACCCCCTTGGCGCAGCTGTTTTAAAAACCCCTCTTCTAAAGGAACTGAACACAAAAGATAGGGGGTGGACAAGGGGGAAAAAAAGGAAAAAAAAAAACACAGTATATATTTTTAAAATTCCTGGGCAGGGTTTCTTTTTTAATACCGCCGATCCCAAAAACCCCTTTATTTTCACGGGCTGGGGAGTTTTCTCAAAAACTACACGAGCCCAAATAGGGGTTTGGGGTTCGAGACCGAATTGGGGGTACCAGAAAAACCGCAAAACCAAGCAAAAACCAGAAAAAAAATGAGGGGTTTTTTTTCCCAAATCCAATCCGCACCCCCTTCCTCCGGTGGAAAGCCCCCATATTTTTCCCCTTTCTCCCTGCTTCAAAAATCGCCTAAAGTGGGACTCCCCGCTAAAAATGGGATCCCAAGTGCCCTAACCAAGTAACCTTTAATGGGGACAAAAAAAAAACAACGCCTTTTCATTTCCTTTAAGAAGCCCTTTTCATTCTGATTTTAAAAAATTTAATGACCGCAAAATTTCGGGCGGGAAAACCAAGCCCTGGTGCCCCCGGAAGAGCATATAGAAAAAAAGATGTCAAGTTTGCGAAGTCGAATAATTTTTTAAAACGATGAAAAATTCGGCGCTAAAAGACGAGGCCCAAAGACTCTCTTCCAAATTGCAAGATCGGGAGGATAGATACGAGAGAGAACATACACTTTAAAGGGGGAAACCCCTGAGCCCAAAATCTCCCAAGATTTCCTCCTCCCTTTTTCTCACCGACCTGATGGCCCGGGCCTTCCCCAAACGTTTCAAAAAATGGGCCCTCAAAGTGGCCGTATCCCCCCATTTTCCCAAATCCAGGAACCTACCTCCCTTTTCTCCCAGGGATTTTTAAAAGCAAAAATTCATTTTTCCCCCCAAAAACAAAAAGGGGACTTTCTTCCCGGGGTCTTCGGAAAACCCCTTTCCCGATCACTTCCAAGGCAAACTCTATCTTCCCTGACCTACAGGGGGGGGACCAGCTCAAGCGCAAAGAAAATTTTCCAAAAAATTTACTAAGATTCCCGGGATCAAGGGATCAACTACCACTGGGGGTTCCCGGTTTAAAACTGATAAACTCTAAGGAAAACAACACTTTTGAACTGTTTTTACTCCGTCCATTTTTAAAGGGGAAAACCTTGGGCCCATTGAACTTGATGAAATTTTTCCTTCACAACTCAAAATGAAAAAAAACGAAACTCGCCCCCGAAATGATTTTTCCCCCACTATTTTCCCAGAACATAGAAAGGGTTCTCAGCCCCTTATGATTGACCCCTTCCAGCAGCCCCACCCTAGGGCTCCCACGCTTTGCTCGACTTTAACTCCCTTTTTATTACCTGGGTTTACACCAGGCCTGATCGTCCAGGTTTTTTGTCCTGCCCAAAGGGGGTGGTTTTTCCCCCCTGGGCAAACTTGTTTCCCCCCCCAAAAAAAAAGGTTTGGGGGAAAAAAAACTATTTCCCTTTGTTTCCCGTTTCCTTGGTTTTTGTTTTTTTTTTTTCATAATTGGAAAAGTAAAGACTTTTCCCAGGCCTTATTATCTTGCCCCTTAGTACCCTTTTGGATCCATTTTGTCTTTTTGGCAACCTGAAATCCAGCACTTTTCCCCCCAAGGGGCAATGGGGATTTAAATTTTTTTTTTAGTAAAGCCATTGGGCCCGAATTCCCCCCTTTAAACGTTCTTTATTTGGGGGGACCCTGCGAAGTCCCCAAAACGGACGTGGGTTTTGGGACAGGGACCCACCCTTTGAGGGCCCGGGTTCAGCAGATTTAAAAAATAAGAAAAATTTCCCTATTTTCCCCTTTCCCCATGGTCCCAAAAGAAGGGAGGTTTTCGATTTTTGTGAAGGACTCTATCTCCTTCTCTCTAAAAAATCAGTTTTTAAAAAGAGATGGGAAAACATAAACTTTGCAAAGTTCATTAAAATTCCATTGACCCACTCTAGTGGCTATCTACGCACCTAACAAACACCAACCCCAATTTATCGCCCCCGGTTTTTAAACAAAGCCAAACAACTTCCCCAAAGGTTTTTTTTAATCATTTGTGGGGAATTTTTTAATTTTTGTAATTGGGCTCCCCCGCAAAATAAATATCATCCCCCCCAAAAAAACACCCGGTTTACAAAAATTTTTCCCAAAAACGGAAACAAAAACATGACCCCCCGGCGATAAACCCCCCCTCCCCCCCAAATGAAAACAGAAATTTAAACCCTTTTTCTCAGCCCTTTTCGTTCCTTCTCCCGGAAAAAGATACTTTTCCCCACTAACAGACAAGCCCCTTTTCCGAGTTAAAATTTACAGGCATAAAACGGGGGGCTTGGGGCACCACCACCCACAGTTCTCGCTCTGCGGGGTGATTTTCCCCTCCCCCCCATATTCTAGGGGGAGGTTGAAAAAACTTTCTTTTTTAAATCGGGAAACAGGTCCAAGAAAACAAGCTTTATTGAAAAAATTTCTTAAAATCTTAATTCTGCAAAAAGCTTCCCTTTTTCGGCCCTTCTTTGGTGCGCTCATTTTAAAAGGGGTTTTTAGAGGGGTTTTTTAATTTAAATTTGGCTTCCCCGAAAAGGGGTTTAAAAAAAAACGTGACTTTGATAAAACCCCTGGAAAAAATCCGAGTACAGGAAGACCTACCCCGAAAAACGCCCTCCCCCCCGGCGTTCTGGGCAGAACTTGACCCTTAAAAAAAAGCGAGAATTCTAACCTTTAGCAAATATGGGAAACGCCTTAAACAAAACTGGAAAATTGGGAAATTTTATCTTCATGGTGATCACCCCGGGAAACTTAAAACGAGGGAAATAGCGGAACACCTTTGCCTTTTTAAAAATAGATCCCCCTAAAATCTAAGGACGACCCCTTTCCCCTTCCCCTTTAAAAAATTCTCAAAACCCCTCAAAACCTTTTTTAACTAACTTAAAAGCTCCCGGCATTAACGCAGGCCCCCTTTGAGCTACTTAATGCCCCTATAAAAGTTTCCCGGAGCGGAACCCTTAATAAAACAAAACTAAAAATTTAAAAAATCCCTGGGCCCCCGGGCGGACCTTTGCAACGGAAATTAAAAAATCTTTTCCCCCGGGCCTTTCCCCTAAAATTTCTTTGCCACTTTTTTCTAAACATTGGTTTGGTGGATTCCCCCCAGAAGAAATGTTGTCAGCAACAATTGTAACCAACCCTAAACCAGGGGAAAACCAAGACTTTGTAACTAACAAAAAGGCCAATCTCCCCCTTAAAAGGGGACATCAAACCCCTTTGCAAAAAATTTTGCCTAACAGAAAAACAACACCCAAATCCCTCTCAAATCAACTCGGACCAGGTAGGATTTGTTTAAAATCCCCCAATAAGGGGGGAATTAGGAGAGTACTTTGATGTCCTGCAGTTAATTAAGGGAAAGAAAAGTCCCCCCCGCCCCCCTTTCACTGGACGGGGAGAAAGGGCCCTTTTACTTTCATTTAAAAAAGGGAATACATGCAGGACTTTCCTTTAAACCAAAATTCCCGGCCCTTTTTAGGGAAACAAAATTTTATGCCCTTTTTTCACTTTTCTCAGGGGCCCCCAGCTAGATTTTTTTTCTTTAGGGTTTTTGTCCCCCAAAAATTTTTTTTTGATCACTAATGGCACCCAAAAAAAAAAAGGGCCCCCCCCCCCGGGGGCCCCTTTCCCCTCTTTTCTTTGACATCGTAATTTAACCCCTAGTGGAGAAAACGCCAATCCTAAAATGTTGTTTTTTTGGCATCCCGATAGGGGCCCCCCCCCTTTAAAAATGCTACTTTTATGGGAGATGACATCCCGATCATGTTCAAGGGGCCCGGAATCTCTATTCTTCTGGGCAACTGAGTTTCCCCTTTTCCGAGTCCCCCTTCCCATAAGAAAATATTCCCCCCCCCCCCCTAAATCCCAAATATTTTTCGCACTCAATGCCCACATAGAATCCGTCGCTTTGGCCAAATACAATTTTTAATGGTTTACAGTAAAATATCAATACCTGGGTATTTAAAAACTAAAAATGATCTCCCCCAAAAATATTGAGGCCAATTTGGGCCCGACCCGCACTTAGGGTCTTTCTGACGACATCAATAAAAGGCGCAGACCCCCCAAAACCCGGATGGCCAAAATTAAACTCATTAAAATGATGCCTTACCCAAAATTTCCTACATAGCCGGATCACCCCTTTTAAAAATTCCAAACATGGTTTCTGAAAAAAACCCCCAATCCAAAATCCTACAATTTTTTCGGAAACCCAGGAACCCAAAATTTTAAAAAAGGGAAAATCTATAACCAAAGGAACCAAATTTTTAGGGGAAGGCAGTTCCCAACCTGAAAAAATTTTCAATTTTGGCCTCGATCCTCGGGGGCCCGTTTAAAAAACTTAAGGGGGGACCCCCCTCCAAAACCACCCCCGGGCCTGTAAGGAGGACTTCTCATCCACCCCGGGGTCTATTTTAAAAATCAAATTTTCTAGCACTTCTTAAGGGTTTTTCCCCCTTCCAATACAAATTCCCCCAACCCAAAACCTAAACCCAAATTTGGCACCAATATGTTGGGTTTAAAACGCATTATTTTCCGGGTTAGTAAAAAATAACAATTTCCCCCCATCTAACCCCCGGACGGGTGGGGTCTCTAACCTTCCCTTACACCAGTGGGTTTAAGGGAAAAGGGAAAATTTGGGCAATTTTGGGGATCTTTTCACTGAAGGGGGTTTTTTAATTTCCTTTTCGTCCTCTCTCGTACCTATGGAAACCCCCCAAAACTAAATTTTTTCATTTATCCTTTAAATCCCCACCGGTTTAAAAAACCCTTCCCGTGGGTATTTACTCCCCGGGGTCAAAAACCCCTTTTTACCATTTCCCAAATCTCCCCCGAGAAACAACTTTGAGGCCTCTTCAGCCCCCCTTTTTCTTCCCTTTCTGAATATACTTTGACACTAAAAGGAAATTCATGCTAAAATGGGGGTCAGAGCTTTAAAAGTTTTTTTGGGGGATTATGGTTGGCGGGGGTTTCCCCAATTCCAAAAATTCCAATTGCATTAAACACCTAAGTAGTAAGGAAGAACATTTCGGTGGGACCTTTACGCCATTTCGGGGCCACCCTATGTCCCCGGCTCGTCCAAAAATGTGCTGGAGGGGCTGCAGGTCAGTAAACTTTCCCCCCGCCAGGTTTTGGGTTTTTCCGATGATTAGGGGTTTTTTGGGAAAAAAAGTTGAAAAAACCCTTTTCCCCCGATCCACAAAAACCCGGGTTAAAAATAATCAAGAAAAAGGCCATTTTAGAAAATGGGGCCCAAAAATTTGGGATATCCCCACTTTGCAAAAGATGGTTTTTACAAAAACATTCTTATTGCAAACTCGCCCGGCCCCTGCCCCCCACTGGAAACTACTGCCTTCCAAATACAAAGAAATTATTGCTGGGTTTAACTTTCAATTCCCATAATGAGGAAAAGCCTTGATAATCCCCCCCCACAGGGGGCTTTTGAAAAAGGGGGGGTTTAAGACCAAAATGGTTTTTTGGGTTTGGCTAGGGGGAAATTTCCTTTGGGCAAATACCTTATTAAAGGGGGGGGAAATTCCTTTAGGGGGGAAATATAGTGGGGGGGGGGTGGGGGAAATTTGGGGGGGTACCCTTGGGGGGGGGGGATTGGGGGGGTGGTTAAAAGGGGGGGGGGAATTTCCATTCAGGGAAGGGGGTAAATTTTGGGGGACCTTGGGGGGGGGAATGTGTTTTATTTGTTATTTTTTTATTTTTTTCCTTTTTTTTTTTTTTTTTATTTTTTTTTAAATTTTTTTTTCCTTTTTTTTTTTTTTTTTTAAAAATGGTTTTTTTTTTTGTTTTGACCTGGGTTTTTAAAACCCTTTTTTTAAAGTAAAAATTTAATAAAAAATTAAAGATTTTTAATAAACAGAATTTTAAAAAAAAAAAAAAAAAAATTTCAGAGAGTCGCATTTTTGATTTGGGAAAAAATTTTAATTTGCAAAAATTTTTTCACAAAAAAAAAATTTTTTGATACGTTTTAAAAACCCGAACTTAATTAAATTTTTTACAGAAACCCCTTTTTTTGCCAAAATTTCGAGGTCAACATTTCCCTTGGAAATTTTTGCCAAGTGTGCCCAAATGCGTAGGGTTTTTTGGGCCCCCTTCCCTACAGAAATTTTTCCCCGTCTTTCAGGGTTCGGGGGGTTGGGCACTTTAACTACATTGAGTTTTAGCTCCCTGCAAAGATTTTTTGATTGGGTTCATGTCTGGAGGGTTTTGGGTAAGCCACCCAGGGCCTTGAAAAAGCTTGTTAAAAGGGGCCCCTTTAGGTTTCCCTGGCTGTGTGTGTTTGTGTCATTGTCATGCTGGAATACCCAGTAATGACATGTTCCGGGGATGAGCAGGGAGGGCCTTAAGTGCCCGCAGGTTTTTTTTTCCCTTTATGGCATAGTGTTTTTTTCTAAGGTAATCTTTGAACTCTGTCCCCGTTCTATTCTGTCATTTACCCCGGTCCCCTTTTGTGGAGTTTCTTTCAAAATTTCCTGACCTTTCTCTAAAAACTTCCCTTTTTCCCACAAAAAAGATTTACCCCCAAAAGCCCAAACCCCAGTAAAAAATTTTCAGTCAAACTTGTGTTTTCTTCCAATTTTCCTTTTTTGCCCAACAGTTTTTTGCCCTTTCACCAAAATTTCTGCTTGCCCATTATCTTTTACCCATACCCCGCCCCCTTTTTTGCAGTCCTACAAATTTTTTTCCATGGTGTCCTTCACGCTGGGTTTTTTTTTTGGCCGGGGGTGGAAAAGGTTTTAAGTGGGGTTTGATTTTTTGTGGACATCTTTTATAAAAGGTAAAAGGTTTAAACAGAAAACAATTAATACAGTTTAAAGATGCAGAGTAAGAGGGGTTCCTAAAGAAAAAAATAACAGGTCGGGGGAGTCCCGGGTTTTTTGCTGGTTGGTAGGTAATCAAATACTTATTTCTTGCAATAAAATGCAAATAAATTATCTAAAAATCATACAATGTGATTTTCTGGGTTTTTTTTAGATTCTGTCTCTCACAGTTGAAGTGTACCTACAGTAAAATTACTGACATCTCCATTCTTTGTAGGTGGAAAAACTTGCAAAATCGCCAGTGTATCAAATACTTACTTTCCCACTGTATGTCTATAATATCCCAGATGTCATGGATGAGACAGATGTCAATAAGTCCTCTCCTGTACCTCTTCCCTGGCTTTCACAGCTAGAAATCACATTTCTTGCTGTTTCTATGGTGAAGTCAATAGCCTCACAGCAGGCTTCTCTGCAACCATATGAAAATATGACAATCCATACAGCACCGTCTCCTATTACCAAACACTTTCAAAGAGGGGATGAAGCAGGGGAGAGGTATGTGGGGGTTATGGCGGCGGTGCCCCGACTGTGCCCTCCCATTGCCCGAAGCAACCACCTGTACCCCCAGGTTCCTAGGTCTTTGAGGCATTAACTTGGTTCTCCTGCAGTTTAGCTTGAAATCCACTTGGAAAGTCAGCACGTTGGCTCCCAGCCACACCAACAATCGAACATTCATGGAGAGGCCCCCTTTAACCTACCTCCCTGTACTGCCTGAGTTTCTGATGTCACTCAGAAAGCTTAGCCACTCCAGGGTACCTGCTGGTTTAGGGTAGCTGCCTAACGTCTTGTTCCTTTCTGTCCTGGATCTCCTGCAACCTCGTAGAGGTGAAGAACCTTCCAAAGCCTCAATCCCTGTTTTCTATGCTTTCAACACACATTAACTATGTTCATCTTCTTGGCCATGCAGGTCTCTTCTCCCACGACAGCCACATGAAGCGTCACCCCTCATGCCACTGGACAAGTCGCTGAGAGGCTTGCTCCTTCTCTGTCTCTCTAGCCACACACTCTGACTGACTGTCACACTCTGCAGCACTGATCCCCCTCAGCAGCAGCTAGCCCCCCTGCTTCTCCAGCCCAGCTCCACCGACCAAGCTCACCGATTGGCTGTGCAGCTCCTGCTAGCTCACTGCACCCCAAAACAGGCTAAACCTGCCTGCTACTAACTTTGAACTGTTAACCCTTTGCTTGCTATAACCAGGCCACCTGGTTTCCCATAGAAACATAATGTGTCACAAAGTCCTAACACAAGTATGACTATCCCTACATACCATTACAACTTTACAGCAAAGGACTTACTAACCCCTGCTCCCTAACTCATGAAGCCCAGAGGCAAACCTCCCTACTACCATATTGCCAGAAACACTTGAGACGACATGTATGAACGTGGCTGCTCCAGAAGTCTGGAGTCTTTTCAGCCCGACATCTAGTGCAGCCCCGTTCGCTATATTTTTCATTCACCCACACGCCAATATCAGGCGCATTAGAGAATGCCTGCAGCAATTTGTAATGCTCCTGATTTTGGAGGGCGTGCGAGAGATGGTGCGCATTAGAACCGTACGAAGCTATAGATGTATAGCTTCAGTACGGCAATTCTAGGCTCATTACTGCTAGAACAGGTAAACCACTTTCAAAGTGGTTTACCTGAGCCAGAAATGTTGTCCTAGCGCTAAAATGCGTTGGATTTATGACCTGCAGTAGACCGGGTTCATAAATCAGGCACATTCTACACTATTCTTATGTGCATAAAAATTTGAGTCTAAGTGCCATAAATCATACATGTCACCCATAGTTTCTGCAACATGAACACAGCATTACAAAACACAACACACATTGGGGCTCAATTAAGGTGGCAGAATTCTGGCACAATTTGCCCACCAAGTAATGGCATATATCCTGTACACCACATTTGTTATGTGTTTTAGACAATTTCCAGAAAATTCTGTGCCTCTGCCAACAAAAGGAGGAGGCATAAATTTGTGGAATAAAGTAAGTTAACTAATAGAGGGTGTAAACTTAGATTAGACAGTCTAAACCTGCACCGCATTTATCAACCCTACAGTAAATGTGGTGCATTAGAAAACTGTCCTGGGGAAGTGTTGGACAATATTGATAAATTTGCCTACTTATGTTACATTCTGCAGCATGTCTGGCACAAAAAGGGCAAAAAGGCACAAAAAAAACAACACAGCAACATATTGGTATTCTTTGTAGCAGCCTGTTTCAAGGGGGGAGGGGAAGTGACATCCTAGAAAGAAGGGGGCCTTGCTCATTTCGGTAGTAACTCTTTTTCACTCTCTTTCCAAATCCATTCCATCTCTTTGCTAGGGTTGGAAATATAGGGGAGTCATTTAGAGGGAACATGCTGTGTGCACCCTGAACTTATCTCTTATAAAGGACCTTCTAGATTCCCCAACTTAAAGCAGCCTAGAATGGTGACACAAAGTGAATATGCATGGTAAAACAAAGGACCTTTCTCTGAAACAGAATAATGTAAATGTTCTTTCAGCCATCACTCCTTACATTTCATTAAGCTTGTTCTTTCATTCAGTCTTACCAGAGTCATCCAGTAAGCCAGGCATTAACTCTGTCTGTAAGACGAGTCAGAGTTCACTGTTCACCAGGCTTTGCTTTTAATTGACTTTGCCTGCTCTTAAAACCTGAGTTTTAGGTTTCTGCAGGTAAGGAAGCGTGTTTGATAATAAGGGATAATGTTAATAATCCCTCCCCAATAACAAATGGCCTACCTGAGGGAGTACTAAGCTTAATTAAAGGATCAAAACCGTCCGACAGCTGGTGCTCAGCACGCCAGCGCTTTCACTTCAGACACTTGATTTGTCTCAAATAAGGCACATTAGGCAGAATTGACAAAACTTAGCTTTTAACAGGATTTAAGGGCAAAGTGATCAGTGAAAGTGGGGAATCTAGGACATGGGTTTGAATAATGAGTTACATGGACATGGATGACCCCCGCGGCCTTCCTCTATTTCTGGAGTTTAAAAGAGTAACTTTTCTAAAAAGCCTGTAATATTCAGTTAAGTTGAAAAGAATTCTATGCATCTATCTATCTACTGTATATGCTTTTCGCATGTAAAGAAATGTTTTGTCTTTGGAATGGATGAGTGACTATGACAAGAGCCTTGAAGTCACAAACAAGAAATCTTATGCATCTGCACCTATTACTACCACTACTACTACTACTAATAATAATAATAATAATAATAATAATAATAATAATAATCTTTATTTATATAGCGCCAACAAATTCCACAGCACTTTACAATATATTACTAATTGTGATATCTATCTATATCTATCCATTGTCCTAATAATTTGTATATCTATCTATATCTTTGTCTATCTATATCTTTGTCTATTTGTCTCTTTGTCTATCTATCTATCTATCTATCTATCTAGTTCATATCTCATCTATCTATCTATCTATCTATCTATCTATCTATCTATCTATCTATCTATCTTTATCCACCACCCTAATAATTTGTCTCAGTGTATCCATCTCACATCTATCTATCTATCTATCTATCTATCTATCTATCTATCTATCTATCTGTCTATCTGTCTATCTATCTATCTATC
The DNA here is from genome assembly GCA_025379985.1 of Phyllomedusa bahiana. Classification (NCBI taxonomy): domain Eukaryota; kingdom Metazoa; phylum Chordata; class Amphibia; order Anura; family Hylidae; genus Phyllomedusa; species Phyllomedusa bahiana. The sequence continues at coordinate 34,453 of JAODAL010023849.1, read as the reverse complement.
TATCTTTCATTCTTTGCTCTCACTTGCTACTATATATGCTTTGCACATGTAAAGAAATGTGTTGTTGTCTTTGGAATGGATCAGTGACTGTGACAAGAGCCTTGAAGTCACAAACAAGAAATCTTATAACTATCACAGGAGGATTGAACACCGAGTGCATCTGCACCTATTACTAATTGTGAGACTTCAGTCTCTAGATATTATGGAGCTGCAAGCATAAAATAAAACAATTATGGTGGCAGGTGTTAAGTGAAGCACCAATTTTACAGTAGAGTTGGGGGAGGAGTATAATTTACAATGTCTGAAAGTTTAGATGAAAATATTGAATATGTGGGATCTGAATTGTTGGTAAATTTACTTTTACTTGCAATTTTCTTTTTGGCCGATTCTTTCCTCATGTCATTCTTTGGTTTATAACTTTTTTACCTTTTATTATTAGAGTTTGGCAATGAGCTTTTTGGTTGTGTGTTATTACAGATGTAACTGTGAAACATGTGGATGCTTGCGATAATATTGTGATCTAGAAATCACTTTTGCCCTAGCAACAATACTGTATGAATATGTTCAAGTTCTTACCAATATGGACATTGGGCTGAGCTCCACGAGATGCATAGATTTAGTCCAGTATGGCTCAGTGATTGTTTGCCAGAGATAGAAACATTGTCCTTTTTGAGCTTTATCTAGTGCCTGAAAAAACTTTGAGACTCTCGGTTCACATATTTTGATCAAAAGATGTTTAAGCTGCCCACGACTTTCAACGTGATCTCAAAATAGGGCAGTCCTATACTATCTTTACCTCACAATCGAGCCAATCAGGCCTCCCACTGGGTCAACCGACCTCCATTATTCAGAGAGAAAAAATAAAAAGCACCCAACCTGCAAGCTGCCCTTCTTATGACAGCCTGTGAGAGTGGGCGGGGACAGAAACCCAAAATGGAAGCACCCCTTCCTTCCCATATAGGTTAAAATCAATGTACACCAAGTATAACGTATGTTTCTGCACACAAAAACATTTCTGAAAAAACGTATGCAAACCTGGGTGCCACTGGCAGGGCTGCGGCACACATGTAATTATACATGTACACACACAGACCGCCGCCAGCGGCACACTACTGCAAAAAGGGCAATACACTACGTGGAAATCCCTAAAAAAGCATTTATGCTATCTATCATACATGAAAAAACTTTGAGACTCTCGGTTCACATATTTTGATCAAAAGATGTTTAAGCTGCCCACGACTTTCAACGTGATCTCAAAATCGGGCAGTCCTATGCTATCTTTACGGCAGCGGTCTGTGTGTGTACATGTATAATTACATGTGTGCCGCAGCCCTGCCAGTGGCACCCGGGTTTGCATACGTTTTTTCATAAATGTTTTTGTGTGCAGAAACATACGTTATACTTGGTGTACATTGATTTTAACCTATATGGGAAGGAAGGGGTGCTTCCATTTTGGGTTTCTGTCCCCGCCCACTCTCACAGGCTGTCATAAGAAGGGCAGCTTGCAGGTTGGGTGTTTTTTATTTTTTCTCTCTGAATAATGGAGGTCGGTTGACCCAGCGAGAGGCCTGATTGGCTCGATTGAGAGGTAAAGATAGCATAGGACTGCCCGATTTTGAGATCACGTTGAAAGTCGTGGGCAGCTTAAACATCTTTTGATCAAAATATGTGAACCGAGAGTCTCAAAGTTTTTTCATGTATGATAGATAGCATAAATGCTTCTTTAGGGATTTCCACGTAGTGTATTATCTAGTGCCTATCACTTTGTACCTCATCATTGCAGAGTAGAGTACTGGTTGGCTTACACCCCAAAACAGCTGTCTGCAAATAAGTATTGTTTTGGCTTTACTCCCAGTCATACTGCAAGGCTCTGTGACTTGAGCAATGCTAAATACAATGTGGGGCATTGGAACGTCAAAGCTCTTTTCCCTTGAGCGTATTTAAATATATTTAAGTTTTATTGAAGCGACCACAGTGTATACTTCTACAAGCACCTACATTGTACATCTCCCTTAATGATGAACTTTACTCCTTTTGAGCTACATCCATTGAGTTTTACCCAGCCAACCAGTACTTTTCTCTACAATGATGAGGGGCAAATGCCCTGAAACAACTGTCTTGAGATTAATGTCTGGTTTGGCTTTAGTCCCAGTCATACTGCAAGCATCAGTAAGTTGGATGTGACTTGAGGAACGTTACATCTGAAAGAGTCCTAGCTCTTTTCACTTGAGCTGATTCAAATACATTTACATTTCAGTGAACTGGCCATGGCACATAAGTCTCCACGTATCTACCTAATGCCTTTCCTTAATGATAAACATTACCGTTTCTGAGCTACCGCCAGAGCTTCTTACCTGCACTCTACTCTGTACTGATGAAGGGGAAATACTCCAAAAAGCTGTCTGCAGGTAAAGATCTGGTATGGGTTTACTCCTAGTCATTTTGCAAGGCTTACTGAGTCAGATTTGACTTGAGGAACATTACATCCAATAGGTGGCACCGAATCCAAGATCTCATCCCTTGAGCTTATTCAAATATTGTGGTAGGAAATAACTTTTCGAGGCAGGAGAAGAACTCACAACTGCTATGTTATTCTCATCATTTCCCCATTATCATTGTGTGACCATGAGCCAATACTGGGTACCTGCATGTACAGCTGAGGTCAGTAAATGTCAGCAGTGTCACATGACTGATGTATGTATTGGAGTGGGATTGTAGGGAACACCGGAGCAGCAGCAAAGCTGGATCGGCAGGGCCAAAGTGGGTGAGCACCATTTTTTATTTCCTCTTAGCTCACTTCCTCAGTGAAAACACCTTGGATGTAATTGATCACTATTGATCAAGGCAGCTGAGGGGTTAAACTGCCAGAATTGTAATTATCTTGGTGACAGTGCCCCTGCGAGTGATGTATTAGTACAATGCCGACCCTCTGAGGACACCTGTCTGAGCTATGAGCAATCTTCAACAGATAAAATGTAATAAAACAGTATGCACAGTTAAAACTGATTTAGGACACAGTGGGCCACATCGGTAAATTGTTGCACTCCACACGTGGTCACCAATGCAAGCAGCTCGAAGGAGTCATCAGAACATACGGAAGGGATATTTTGAAAGGTAATACACAGAATATGACAAGGGATTTTGTTCTCACTGAAGCAGCTTGCATGGTAGCTATATACAGTTGTGTTAAAAATAATAGCAGCACAACATGACTAAGCAGATTAATCACTGTTTTTGTTATAGATGATATTACCACATGTCAAACAATTTACCAGTTGGTGCAGTAGATTCTTAGAAAACCAACAGACTCAGCATTCATAGTCGCCATGTTTTTGAGTTCAAAATAATAGCAGTGTGGAGTTCAAGAAGGGAGATCAATCATTCTGTGAAGAAGCAGGTGTGAATCAGGTGGCCCCTATTTAAGGCTGAAGCCAGCACATGTTGTCCATGCATTTCTCATTGAAAGCCTGAGAAATATGGGATTAAAAAGTTGATTGTAGAGGTTAAAACTTATAAAGAAGTGCAGACAATAATAGGCTGTTAAGCTACAATGATCTCCAATACTTTAAAATGGAAAGCAAAACCAGAGAGACATGGAAGAAACCATTCGAATGGATCGAACAATTGACAGAATGACAAAGGCTCAGCCAATGATCAGCTCCAGGATGACCAAAGACTCAAGTTACCTGCGAGTAGTGTGGCCATTAGAAGTCACCTGTGTAAAGCTAATTTATTAGCAAGAAGTGCCTGCACAGTCCCACTGTTACAAAAAAGACATGTGGAAGCGGATACAATTTGCCAAAGAACACATCAACTGGCCAAAATAGAAATGGAGACACATTTTGTGGACTGATGAAAGTAAAATTGTTCTTTTTTGGTCCAAGACCACAGACAGTTCATCAGAAGACCCCCAAACTAAATTTAAGCCACAGTACACTCTGAAGACAGTGAAGCAGGGTGGTGCAAGCATTATGATATGGGCATGTTTCTCGTACTGTGGTGCCAGGCCTATTTACCACATACCAGGGATCGTGGACCAGTTTGCATATATCACAATACTTGAAGAGGTCATGTTGCCGTGCGCTGAGGAGGAAATGTCCTTGAAATGGGTGTTTCAACAAGACAACGACCCTAAACATACCAGCAAATGAGCAAAATCTTGGATCCAGTTCAACAAAATTGAGGTTATGGAGTGGCCAGCCCAATCCTTGGACCTTAATCCGATGGAACACTTGTGGGGTGACATCAAAAATACTGTTTCTGAGGCAAAGCAACTGTGGGATGTCGTCAAAGCATCCTGAGCTGGAAGAACAGTTGACAGGTGCCAGAAGTTGGTTGACTCTTTGCAACATAGACGTGAAGCAGTTCTAAAAAACTGTGGTTATACAACTAAATATTAGTTTACTGATTCACAGAAATGCTAAATTCTTAACCCCCCCCAAAAAACATATCATGACTATGTAAAGGCAAATGCAGATACTGCTATTTTTTGTTCATTTTTTGTTATTTTGTGTAAAGTAGTTAATTATATACATTTCTCATCATGTTCTGATTTAGAAAACAGTCTGCAATGTTCCCAATGCACGGAAATCAAAACTATTATAAAGATTTTCTGCTTAGCTCATGTCTTTGAACACCACTAATATTTTGAACAGAACTGTACATACCTAAGTCCATCTATAGAAATCCAGTAATAGGTTTGTAGCACTTGTGTGAAAATTAAGGCATCGGCTACATGATCATCTAAATTGTTGTTTTTACATTATATATCCAATGAATTTTCCTTTAAGCCTTTGTAAAATTTACATGTAAATGTAAGACTAAGCCTTGACATTATTAGAGGTCCCCACAGACAATTTCTTCAGATAGAAGAGACTTAATTATCCGATAATTACAATTCACAATGTATTACTAAATATAGAGGGGGCTGGTGATGGCAATTTTAAGCTCAAGACACAGAACTATAATTCACTTCATAGAACAGGCATCTATCACATTTCTAAATGTCCCTTATCATTGGACTAAGGGGATATATTGCCCTTTTTAGATATGGATATTGACTGTGACTCCCTTCTTGAGATTTCATACATGTTATAGAAGTGCGCACTCACATGCCCAACCACAGAAGATTGACCGCAACTGCCACGATCAGAGATTACACCAATCTTGGTCATTTAACCCTTTCAGCACAAGAACTGTAACCCAGCAAATGGGTTCCATGGTTAAGCTGTTATACCCCAATAGATTTTTACAAGAAAAAACACGGGGCCCTTTATCTGATTGAAGGCTGTCTCCATAGAGATGCCAACCTTGACAATTGTGACTGCTCACCCTCCCTATATCGTGCTGGGATCAGACTTGACTCTGGCACTGAAAGGGTTAAAACCTGGGATCAGAGTTTCTCAGGAAGCAAGAAAATGATGCAGATTTTAAAATGAAATCTGTTCATTACAGCTTTCCTCTTGCCAGTGATCAGATAGGCAAAGTGGCAGCACCCAGGCAACCACCTTAACACAATGGTGCATTAAATATTGCTTTTGCAGAGCAACAGCCAGCTTCAAGCTCCCAATTGGCTTTGTTCTGTAGCAATGATTGGTAATTCAGCTGTGATGTGTTAGTGTGTACAGAGACACATCCTCAATTGGTAAGACTCATCTGACTGATTCAGGAGGAATAACAGAGGCATAGCACAACACAGAGATTATTATTATTATTATTATTATTATTATTATTATTATTATTATTATTTTATTATTTTAGAGTGCCATTAATTCCAGAGCTCTGTACCTTCAAGGGGAGTTACATACATAACAAATGTTGAACAAATACAATGGTGACAATAAATGACTAGCAACTAATACAGAGGGGAGAGAGGACCCTGCCTGCGAAGGCTTACAATCTACAAGGAAGGAGGGGAGAGACAGAAGGTGGGGGGCAGACATGTTTGTGGGGCTGTGTACGGGTGGTGGGATTATTGTAGGTTATAAGCAATCCTAAAGAGATGGGTTTTCAGGTTGCTTTTGAAACTGGCAAAGAGATTCTGATGTTTTGGGGTAATGAGTTCCAGAGAATGGGGGAAGTACGAGCGAAGTCTTGGAGACAGTTATGGGAAGCGCTGATGAGAGGAGAGCAGAGAAGAAGGCTCTGTGAGGAGCGGAGATTGCGAGAGGGGAGGTATCTGTAGATTAGAGCAAAGATGTATGGAGGGGAGAGATTAGGGAGAGCTTTGTAGGTCATGGTTAGTAACTTGAGATGGATTCGCTGGGCAATGGGTAGCCAGTGTACGGATTGGCAGAGGGGAGAGTCAGAGGAGTAGCGAGAAGAGAGGTGGATGAGATGGGCAGCAGAGTTGATGATCGTTTGAAGGAGAGCAAGAGTGCTGGATTGGAGGTCACAGAGTAGGATGTTGCAGTAGTCTAGAGGAGAGATGACAAGGGCATGGACTAACATTTTTGTAGTGTCAAAGTTGAGGAATGGGCAGATACGTGAGATATTTTCAGGTGGAGGCGGCAGGAAGAGGCGAGGGTTTGGATGTGTGGTTTGAACGACAAAAAGGAGTCAAAGGTTATCCCAAGGCAGCGGACTTGCGGAGCTGGTGAGAGAGTGTAGCCATTGACAGTGATAGAGAGACCAGGTGAAGGGATGGAGTTGGACGGTGGAAAGATGATGAATTTGGTTTTCTCCACCTTTAGTTTTAGGAAGCGGGAGGAGAAGAAGGAGGATATGGACAATAGTCTGTGGTCCGGGAGAGAAGACAGTTAATATCAGGACTGGAGATGTAAAGTTGGGTGTCGTCTGCATACAGGTGGTATTGAAAGCCGTGTGAAGCTATGAGTTGACCCAGGACAAGAGTGTAGATAGAGAAGAGTAGTGGGCCCAGGACTGACCCCTGGGGGACACCAACAGAGAGAGGGCGAGAGGAGGAGGTGGTGCAAGAGTGAGAGACACGGAATGTCCGATCAGAGAGGTATGAAGAGATCCAGGAGAGGGCCAAGTCAGTGATACCGAGGGAGGAGAGGATTTGTAGCAGGTGGGAATGTTCAACAGTGTCAAAGGCAGAGGACAGGTCTAAGAAGAGAAGCACAGAGTAGTGGCATGGAGCTTTAGCAGTTACTAGGTCATTGGTGACTTTGGTTAGGTCAGTGTCACGGTGCACATTTCCGCCGTGGAGCAGCAAGGTACGGCAGGGGTTAATCCCTCTAGCCGGGCGACACACCCAGGGAGAGGCTGGGCTGATGAGCCTAGGAGTTACAGCTCAGCTCCTAATCAGGTCAGAGGGTGTGCCGCATTGGCCAGAAGGAGGGCCTGGAGGCTGCACCAATCGTCTCCTCATTTAAACTCGCTCATTTCTGTCAGTCCTTGCCTGAGAAAGGTTCTCCTTTGTGCTTCCCCTGTATTCCTCATTTGTTTGCTACTCCTGATTTCCTGACTCCGGCTTGCTACTCGACTACTTTTCTGTCCTGCGATTTTGTACTGCGTGACCTCCTGTGTTTTTTACCCTTTGGCGTACCCGTACCGTTATTGACCCGGACTGTCTTACTCTGCGTTTCCCTGTCAGCCCTGCATGTAGTAGTGTAGGGACTGTCGTCAAGTTGGGGTCTGCCACCTAGGGCAGCACGCCAAGTAGGCAGGGACAGTGGGCTGGGTGGCAGTCAGGGCCCATTGCACCTCCTCTGACGTGACATTTTCTCAGGCCGTACATTACTGCTCCCCAGATACCATGAACCCCATGACTGCACTGGTGGAGCAGATGCAGGGACTTACTCAGTTGGTCCAAGATCTGGCGCTGAGGGTACAGCAGCAGGAGACCTCCCAGGTTACCCACCAGGGTGGGAACCCTCTGGCATTACCTTCCCCTTTTGTGGAACCCCCCATTCAATTACCCGATAGGTTTTTGGGTGACAAGAAGGCCTTTCTGACCTTCAGGGAGGGATGTCAGTTGTATTTTCGACTCCGCCCACGTACCTCTGGTAATGAGGAAAAGAGAGTGGGAATTGTCATGTCCCTTCTCCAAGGGTCCCCTCAAGAGTGGGCATTCTCACTACCCCCTGACTCACCGGAATTGTCTTCTGTAGACAGATTTTTTTGTCTCCTTGGGAGTTCTCTTCGACGACCGTGATAGGGAGGCGGTGGCCGAGACTCAGCTCACCACTTTAAGGAAGGGTAAGAGGACTGTAGAGGAGTATGCCTCGGAATTTCACCGCTGGTGTTTTCAATCGGGGTGGAACGACCCAGCCCTCAGGTGCCATTTCCTGGTAGGATTGGCAGAACATGTTAAGGACATGTTGGTGGCTTATCCTACCTCGGGCACTCTGGATGACGCCATCGCTCTGGCAGTTCAGCTAGACAGACGGTTTAGGGAAAGACGTCAGGAACAGACCCTTTCTCCGCTGCCCCGTCTAACTCCTCTGCTCTGTTCTGCCACCATCCCAGAACCGGCAAGTGTGGCGATACCCCCTGAGAAGCCTATGCAGGTAGGGGCCTCTTTGCCGGGTGCTGTCAGTGACCGCAGGACCTCATGTCGCACCCAAGGACTGTGCTTCTACTGTGGCGGAGAAGGTCATCGCATCCGTGAGTGTCCCACAAGGAAGCCCTGGCCGGAAAACTCCACCGCCTAGGTAACTCGTGGGAAGGTCACCTAGGCGAACAGGTATTCCCTATGGTGTCAAAAAAGTTGTTGCTGCCAGTGAAATTTTCATATTTTTCTATGTGTGAATCTGGGAGTACTTTTGTAGATTCAGGATCAGCTTCCAATTTCGTGGATGCTTCATTTGCTAAGCGTCTGGGCCTTCCCTGGAAGCTTCTAGTGAATCCTATGCGGGTGGTGGATATCGATTCTTCCCAAGACACAGTCTGAGAGGTTACCCCCGCATAGATCCTATGTGCTACCGAACTGTTGCCTGGGGTAAGGGTTCCCAAAGGCAGGATATATAACTTTTCAGGTCCAGATAGAACCACTATGAAGCAATACATTGCTGAGAGTCTACAGAAGGGTCACATCCGGCCTTCGGTGTCTCCTATGGGTGCAGTCTTCTTCTTTGTTAAGAAAAAAGATGGAAGTCTCCGCCCATGCATTGATTATGGTGAGCTCAATAAAATAACGGTAAAGAACCAATACCCCTTACCATTGATTCCTGACTTGTTTAATCAAATCCAAGGGGCTAAGTGGTTTTCCAAGCTAGACCTAAGAGGGGCTTATAACCTTATTCGTATAAAAAAAGAGGATGAGTGGAAGGCTGCATTTAATACCCCAGAGGGCCATTTTGCATATCTAGTTATGCCTTTTGGGTTGTGTAATGCTCCCGCGGTCTTCCAGAACCTGGTAAACAATGTTTACAGAGAACTCATTGGTCGTTGTATGGTTGTATATCTTGAAGGTCAATAGTTTGTTTGTCAAACTTGAGAAATGTGTTTTCGGGGTTCAGGAAGTACCTTTCCTGGGATATGTTTTGACTCCTAATCTGTTTTGTATGGATCCTGGGAAGGTTCAGGCAATTCTTGATTGGGTTCGTCCTTCCTCCCTGAAAGCCTCGCAGCGGTTCCTTGGCTTTGCTAACTATTATCAAAAATTTATCAGAAATTTTTCTGTTCTCGTTCGGCCTCTGACTGATATGACTAAAAAGGGGGTTAATATCAGTAACTGGCAACCAGAGGCCTTAGAGGCTTTCGAAAGGCTTAAGCAGTGTTTTGTCACTGCCCCAGTCTTGGTTCAAGCTGACTATACCAAACCCTTCGTCGTTGAGGTCGATGCTTCCGAGTTTGGAGTAGGGGAAGTTCTATCTCAGGGGCTGGCCGCCCTGACTAATCTCTGGCCATGTGCATTCTTTTCCCGTAAATTCTCCTCTGCGGAGAGGAACTATGATGATGGGAATGGGAATTGTTGGCTATTAAGTGGGCCTTCGAGGACTGGCGCCACTTCCTCGAGGGTGCCCAACACCAAGTCACGGTCCTAATTGATCATAAAAACCTCACCTTTCTAGAGAATGCTAAAAGGTTGAACCTATGTCAGGCGCGTTGGGCATTGTTCTTTACTCGCTTCAACTTTGTCGTCACCAACAGACCAGGATCTAAAAATGTTAAAGCTGACACGTTATCTAGAAGATTCTGTGCCAGTCACTCAGTTCTGGAGGAGCCAGTACCCATATTACCCAAGGAGATGATTGTCTCAGCCATGCCCCCCCGATTTAACCACTGAGATTAAGAAACACCAGGATATGAGACCTGCTAATTGTCCTGCTTCTAGAGTCTTTGTCCCCACTCAGTTTCGGCTATGGTTATTAAAGGAATTATTTGATTCTGTATTATCTGGACACCCCGGAGTGTCTGGCACAAAGAGGCTCATCTCTCGCAACTACTGGTGGCCTTCGTTGTATCGTGATGTGGAGGCATACGTGGCAGCATGTGACAATTGTGCTCGGGCAAAGGTTCCCAGAACTTGTCTTCCTGAGGAACTTTGTCATCTCCCCATACCCAAACACCCATGGACCCACATCTCCATGGACTTTATGACCAATCTTCCTATCTCTGAGGGTAAGACGGTCATTTGGGTGGTGGTGGATCGCTTTAGTAAAATGTGTCAGTTGGTTCCATTAAGAGGTTTGCCGTCGTCCAAGAAGCTTGCCGAGCTTTTCATTAAACACATTGTGAAACTACATGGGTTACTCGAGAATACTGTTTCTGACAGAGGGGTCCAATTTGTTTCTTGTTTCTGGAGATCTCTCTGTAAGGCTCTGGGTATCACCCTATCCTTCTCCTCGGCCTTTCACCTTGAGACTAATGGGAAGACTGAGAGGATGAACCAAACTGTTACACAAAAACTTTGTTGTTTTGTCTCTGATCAGCAGGCGGATTGGGTTAAATACTTACCTTTAGTGGAATTTGCGATTAATAATCAGGATAATAGTTCATCTGGAGTCTCGCCATTTTTCTGCAATTATGGTTTACACCCGAGACATGCATCTTTATCCAGCGCTACGTCTGATCACAATGTGGTGGATGCTATCGTTAAAGATTTTTGCACAGTCTGGGCCCAAGTTCAGAAGAACTTGGTCAACGCCCAGAGCATCCAAAAAAGGAAAAGAGGCGTCTTTGCTCCAGTGGTTTTTATGTGGGGGATAAGGTTTGGTTATCCACCCGAAATCTTCGCCTAAAAGTTCCTTCCGGTAAATTAGCTCCATGATTTGTGGGCCCTTATGTAGTGCAAGAAGTGGTTAACCCGTGGCATACCGTCTTAAGTTACCTCCTTTCCTCCGGATTCATAATGTTTTCCACTAGTCACTGTTAAAGAGGTACATTCTGTCTCCGACACCTTCTAAACTCCCTCCGGCTGTTAGCATAGAGGGTCAGCTAGAGTATGAAGTCGTCTGTTTCTTAGACTCCCGTGAGTGCAGAGGTCCTTACAGTATCTTGTCTACTGGAAGGGTTATGGTCCGGAGGAGAGGTCGTGGGTTCCGGCCAAGTTCATCCACGCTGAATCTCTAATCAGGGAATTCCACGACTCTTACCTGGACAAACCCAAACCAGGAAAGGGTCCAGTGGCCCCTCCAAAAAGAGGGGGGGGGGTACTGTCACAGCGCACGTTTCCGCCGTGGAGCAGCAAGGCATGGCAGGGGTTAATCCCTCTAGCAGGGCGACACACCCAGGGAGAGGCTGGGCTGATGAGCCTAGGAGTGACAGCTCAGCTCCTAATCAGGTCAGAGGGTGTGCCGCACTGGCCAGTAGGAGGGCCCGGAGGCTGCACCAATCGTCTGCTGGGGCGGGCTCTGGGCTCCTCATTTAAACTCGCTCATTTCTGTCAGTCCTTGCCTGAGAAAGGTTCTCCCTTGTGCTTCCCCTGTATTCCTCATTTGTTTGCTACTTCTGATTTCCTGACTCCGGCTTGCTCCTCGACTACGTTTCCGTCCTACGATTTTGTACTGCGTGACCTCCTGTGTTGTTGACCTTTGCCTTCTTTGCTGTTGTTATCCTGGTTTCTGATTCGTGGCTTTGGCGTACCCGTACCATTATCGACCCGGACTGTCTGACTCTGTGTTTCCCTGACAGCACTGCACGTAGTAATGTAGGGACTGTCATCCAGTTGGGGTCTGCCATCTAGGGCAGCATGCCAAGTAGGCAGGGACAGTGGGCTGGGTGGCAGTCAGGGCCCACTGCACCTCCTCTGACGTGACAGGCAGTTTCAGTAGAGTGGTGGAGTCGGAAGCCAGATTGGAGCTGGTCAATGAGAGAGTTGGAGGAGAGGTGAGAGTTCAGTTGAAGATAGACATGCTGCTCAAGGAGTTTGGATGCAAAGGAAGCAGTGAGATGGGGCGATAGTTGGACAGTGAGGAGGGGGCCGAGATGGAGATGGTTTCTTAAGGATGGGTGTGATAGTGGCGTGTTTAAATAAGGAAGGGAAGATGCCAGAGGTTAATGATTGATTGAATAGGTGGGTGAGGGCTGGGAAGATAAAAGTGCTGAGGTCTGGGATGAAGTAGGTTGGCAGTGGGTCAAGGTTACAGGTAGTGAGGTTGGATTTGGACACTAGAGAGGAAAGGTTATCGTGAGTAACAGTCGGAAAGCAGGTTAAAGAGGTGTGCACTGGAGACTGTGTCAGGATAGGGGCGGGCGGTGCCGACGGTGGAGGTATGGAGATGGGCAGTGGGGACTGTGGAATGAAGCTTTCTCTGATGAGGTTGATCTTGTTTAAGAAATGAGTGGCAAAATCGTCCGCTGACAGGAGAGGTGGGGGTGGAGGTGCTGGGGGATGGAGGAGAGAGGTATTGAAGAATTGTCTGGGATTGTGAGACAGGGAGGATATGACAGTGGTGAAGTAATCCTGTTTGGCGGTGGTGAGTGCAGACTTAAATGTGGGGAGTTATAAGAGAGCTATAAGAGAAGATGCTGCAGAATTGTTATATCACAGGGAACACAAGGAGATGTCACAAGTTCTCATTAAGGCATTTGATTTACTATTACTCTTAACAAACAAAAAATAACTTTTAATCATTGTATTAAAATCAGTGTGCCACAAACAAAAGACTAAATCAAACCAATTACTTGGGACCACTTTCCCATAAAAACAATTGCAGAGCAATAGTAGTTAGTGGAGTAAATATTGGTAACCTACCTCTCTCTAATCCATGCTATTCCCTTATCTTGCCCCTTGCCAGGATACCACCCTAAAAAGGACGACCCCACCCAAATTATCCCTAATGCTCCCTATATACAAAATCCCTTTTCTAGGGTTCACGTCAAATTATGTAGGGTCTATATTAAGAGTTAACAAAATACGGTACAAGTCCAGGTAAATATAAAGATGGTGCCTATCAAACATTAACTGACAACGCTATTAATGTTTGCAAAATAGATCCTGCGCCCATAAAGATAAACTGATCACCAGTAGTCCATCCAAACACTTATCACATATAAATATAGCTATCATATCAAAATATATTTCCCTAGTACAGACCCTAAATAATTTGATGTGAACCCTAGAAAAGGGATTTTGTGTATAGGATACATTATGGATAATTTGGGCGAGGTCTCCCTTTTTAGGGCGGTATCCTCGCATGGGGCAAGATAAGGGAATAGCAGGGATAAGGGAGAGGTAGGTAACCAACACTTATTTCATTACCTACTATCTGTCTGTATTTGTTTATATGGGAAAGTGTTCCCAAGTAGTTGATTTTATTTAGTCTTTTGTTTGTGGCACACTGATTTTAATATATTGATTTAAAGTTATAGTTTAGAGGCTTAGACATTTTTTTTGTTAAGAGTGCTATGTTTTTTCCTTCCTCATATTTAGATCTTGGAAATTGTTGACTTCTTGGATTTGATATACTATTACTTCAATTTGTGGGAATATGATGAAGGAACACAGCAAGCAAAATTTATACACAGTGTCATGCCTAGTTTAGAGCCTAAGGTGTATGATACAGGAATCCTCTTTATGCCATAGTTTGAACTTTGTGTCATAATCCACCCCCTCAGATCCCGCACTAGGTGTAACAGAGTTTATCAGATTTGCTCAGAGTGTTCCTTTAATTACATTTTAGTAATAATAAGTGTGAACCGAGTTTCTATTTATTGCAGTGCAAAGTGCAGAGAAACCCTTATAGACTCATGGTTCATCTGCAATTTTTACAATTATCAGGTTTTGGTTACAGTAAATCATTTAATTCATTTGCACAATATAAATAACATCTATTAATATTCTAATTAAATCTATTTTTGCCAAGTATCACCTACTGGTTCTCTTCAAAACAGGATCTGAGTCATAATTTTATCCATCAACTTTTATTTTCATAAGTGTAAAACCTCCCCTTATCCCCAAACTCCCTCGCTGGATAATGAGCTCTACATCTCCCCCTGCATTCTACCCTCTCACCGGTCTGCTGCCACCAACCTCGTCCCCACTGTTAGTGCCCTTCGTACAAAACAAACCCTGCAAACCTACAGTCTTTCCTACTCCCACCTGCTCACCCTCTCACTGCTCCTTCTGGCTTCTGGGGACATATCCCCCAACCCAGGGCCCCCCAGCACATTCCCACCATCGTCTCTGCCTCTTTGAACAGTTTCACCACTACAAATTCCGTTAACCCCTTCAACCTGAAATGCATCCCTGACCCCTGCTCCCCCATCCCTCTCCTTGAAGCTCTCTGGAATGCACGGTCTGTATGTAATAAACTTTCCTACATACATGACTTGTTCATCTCACGCAACTTATTCTTCCTTGGTCTGACTGAAACCTGGCTGACCCCCTCTGACACAGTCTCCCCTGCTGCACTCTCCTTTGGTGGCCTCCAACTTACCCACACTCCTCGCCCTGGTAACAAGCATGGCGGAGGTGTTGGCCTCCTCCTGTCTGACACCTGTTCCTTTGTCCCCACTCCACCTCTGCCTTCCCTCACACTCTCCTCCTTTGAGGTGCACTCTGTCCGCATCTACACACCCTCCGACCTCCAAGTGGCTGTTATCTACCGACCGCCAGGTCCTGTCAGCACCTTTCTCGATCACTTTTCTTCCTGGCTTCTCCACTTTCTTTCCACCGACATCCCCACTATCATCATGGGAAACTTCAATATCCCAATCGACAACCCCCACTCTGCTTCCAACAAACTCCTTTCACTCTGCTCCTCCTTCGACCTCTCCCAGTGGACTTCAGGAGCCACTCATAAAGATGGACACACACTGGACCTCATCTTCACCCGCCTTTGCCCCCTATCTGACCTCTCAAACTCCCCCCACCCATATCTGACCACAACCTGCTTACCTTCTCCACCATCTCCACCCCACCTGCTCCTCCTGTCTCATATCCAGTACGACCCCGCAGGAACCTACAAAGCCTCAACCGTCTCACTCTCTCTGACTCTCTTGCACCTCTTTCAACCATCTCCTCATTTAATGACCCAGACGCAGCCACCACTTTCTACAACCACACAATCACCACCACCCTTGACTCAGTCGCTCCTCTCACACACAACAGAACCCGCAAAGTCAACAGACAACCCTGGCACACAGACTCCACTAAACAACTGAGGCGTGCTTCCAGAATTGCAGAACGCCGCTGGAATAAAACTCTCTCCACCGATGACATTGCCTCATACAAACAATCACTACATAAATTTAAATCTGCACTCACCTCAGCCAAACAGGACTATTTCACCAATCTCATATCCTCCCTGTCTCACAACCCCAGACAATTATTCAAAACCTTCAACTCTCTCCTCCGCCCCCAGCACCTCCTCCCCCATCCCTCCTTTCAGCAGACGACTTTGCCATTCACATCCTCCAGAAGATCAACCACATCAGAGAAAGCTTCAGCCCGCAGTCCTCACCACCCTCCTCTACTCTTGCAAACTGCTCTTCCCCCTTAACCTGTTTCCCCACTGTCACTCATGACAACCTTTCCTCTCTACTGTCCAAATCCAATCTCACTACCTGTATTCTTAACCCCCTGCCATCCCACCTCATCCCAGACCTCAGTGCTGCTATCATCCCAGCCCTCACCCATCTCTTCAACCTATCGCTAACCTCTGGCATCTTCCCTTCCGCCTTTAAACATGCTACTATCACGCCAATCCTTAAAAAAACAACCCTTGACCCCTCCTCTCTGTCCAACTATCGACCCATCTCACTGCTCCCTTTTGCTTCCAAACTCCTCGAGCAGCACGTCTATCTTCAGCTGTCCTCCCAACTCTCCTCCAACTCTCTTCTTGACCCACTACAATCTGGTTTCCGACCCCACCACTCTACCAATGACCTCGCAACTGCCAAAGCCTCACGTCACTACTCGGTCCTACTCCGCCTAGACTGGTCCTCTGCCTTTGACACTGTCGAACATTTCCTCCTGCTACAAATCCTCTCCTCCCTCGGCATCACGGACTTGGCTCTTTCCTGAATCTCCTCTTACCTCACTGATCGGACATTCAGCGTCTCTCATTCTCGCTCCACCTCCTCCCCCCAGCCAATCTCTGTTGGTGTCCCTCAGGAGTCAGTCCTGGGTCCTTTACTCTTCTCTCTTTACACTCTTGGCCTCGGTCAGCTCATAGCATCACACGGCTTTCATTACCACCTGTATGCTGACGATACCCAACTCTACATCTCCGACCCAGATGTTACCCCTCTGCTCTCCCGGATCCCAGACTGTCTATCGTCCATTTCCTCCTTCTTCTCATCACGTCTCCTAAAACTAAATGTGGAGAAAACAGAACTCATCATCTTTCCACCATCCAACTCTACCCTTGCCCCTGATCTCTCTATCTCAGTCAACGGCTGTACACTCTCA
Source organism: Phyllomedusa bahiana (assembly GCA_025379985.1). Taxonomy (NCBI): domain Eukaryota; kingdom Metazoa; phylum Chordata; class Amphibia; order Anura; family Hylidae; genus Phyllomedusa; species Phyllomedusa bahiana. The sequence goes on along the minus strand of JAODAL010023849.1, from coordinate 17,688 downwards.
CTTGTTCCGTAAGTCCGCTGCCTTGGGGTAATCCTCGACTCCGCTCTATCTTTCAAACCACACATCCAAACCCTTACCTCTGTCTGCCGCCTCCACCTGAAAAATATCTCTCGCATCTGTTCGTTCCTCAACTTCGCCACTACAAAAATGCTGGTCCATGCCTTTGTCATCTCCTGCCTAGACTACTGCAACATCAATCTCTGTGGCCTCCCAGCTAGCACTCTTGCTCCCCTTCAAACAATTCTCAACTCTGTTGCCCGTCTTATCCACCTCTCTCCCCACTACTCCTCTGTCTCTCCCCTCTGTCAATCTCTTCACTGGCTCCCAAGTTGCTAACCCTGACCTACAAGGCTCTCCATGACCTCTCCCCTCCATACATCTCTGCCTTAATCTCCAGATACCTCCCCTCACGCAATCTCCGCTCCTCACAGGACCTTCTTCTCTGCTCCCCTCTTATCAGCTCCTCACATAACCGTCTCCAAGACTTCTCTCGTGCTTCCCCCACACTCTGGAACTCACTGCCCCAACACATCAGACTCTACCCCACTCTCACCAGCTTCAAAAGCAATCTGAAAACCCATTTCTTCAGGCTTGCCTATAACCTACAATAACCCTGCTGCCACCACTACACCCTCCACAAACAGGTCTGCCCCTACCTTCTGTCTCTTTCCCCCTCCTTGTAGATTGTAAGCCTTCGCGGGTAGGGTCCTCTCTCCCTCTGTCGTGCCAATTGTTATTCATCACTTATCATTGTACTCTTTTGACTTATGTTATGTATGTAACCTCCTCGAATGTACAGCGCCCTGGAATCAATGGCGCTTTAAAATAAATAATAATAATAATAATAATAATAATAAATAAGGGGAAGGAGGTACAATATTTGGTTAATAAAAAAAAAAATCTATGTCACTTTCTTGCTTGCTGGTTTTCACTACAATTGCATTCCTCTCCATCAATGTCAGACTGGGGGTCCTGAAGCCCATAGGGCAGTTAATCTTGGGGGCCCACCCTACAGCTACTATACATAAAAATATTACCTGTTAGGCCTCTCAGATGTAAAATGTGAAACACATAATACAGTGTGCAAAACAGAACTGTGTTGTACAGTTTTCAATACCAAGTGAGTCACACATCTGTCTGTCTCACACATCAGTCTCACATGTCTGTCTCACACATTTGTCACGGTCTAACATATCGTATACAGACACATGGCTAAGTGGCTCCATTCATGCCCTCCACCCATATCCCCCTCCACCAACCAACAAACAATATTCACCTCCAAATTTTCCCTTGTTCACACACCTTGCCACTTTCTAAAATAATCAACACTATAAACACAATCAAGTAAGTAAAAGTGAAATTTTGCCACTATAAAAGCGGTGATATAACCTACAACACCACCATTTAAAGACCACATAGTGGTCGGACACCAGCTCGGGTCACCATCATCTGAATTGAGGTCACCTTGCTGGCGGCAGATGGGCTTTTACAGTTTTGATCAAAAATGTACATTAAGAATTTCATGTATTCCAAAGTAGCAGAAATGCTTTTCAAAAAAATTCCTATGTTCCCTTTGATTGTTTTAGTGATTGTAGAGCTGCTGATACTGTGTTGTGTTTGCATTGCTCTTGGCTGTCACACCAGCATGCACCTATAGACTCATTTTTCAAGATGAATGTGCTGACTATATTTTGTTTTTGGACTGTATGTATGGCGAAGTGGCTGGCCCCCATCTTGGTTTTTTTGCACTCCACCCATCTACACAGGTGTTTTTAATCAGATCAGGTTATTGCTGGAATCTTCTTCCCCTGGAATGTGGAGGTCTGAACAGACACCAAGAAAGGTAACATACAGCAGAGGTTTCCATCTGAATTGAGGTCACCTTGCCGACGGTAGATGGGCTTTTACAGTTTTGATTAAAAAATGTACACTAAGAACTTCAACATTTTCATGTATTCCAAAGTAGCAGAAATGCTTTCCCAAAAAATTCCTATGTTCCCTTTGAATGTTTTTAGTGCTTGAAGAGTGCTGCTGATATTGTCTTGTGTTTGCCTTGGTTTTGGCTGCCACACCAGTGTGCACCTATATACTAATTTTTCAAAATAAGCAAAATAACCCCTGAGATCCAGGCACTCACAGGAGACTTATTTTCTTCTCCATCTGGCCCAAACCTCCATGATGACTTCTCCTGGCCAATACTCATCTCTGTATAATTTACACACAAATATATTTGAATTCTTATTTTTCTGGCACTTCCATATCTGTTTGCACAGGGCATAGCTTAGAGGTACAGTCTCCTAGGGGGTTGGAAGAGAAAAGAGGACTAACCGCCTGTAGTTTGTGCCCCGGCCATAGCCTGTGCCCCTCAGAATCATATTACCAGATAGGTAGGCAAAGTTCTAGGTAGGTAAGTGGGCAAGGCCTCAGGTAGCTTGTTAGGCTGTATTTAGGAAGGTAGAACCCCATATTGATAAGTTGGTAGGCCCTAGGTAGGTAGTCTGGCTCGAAGCAAGTTGGTTGGCCCTTGTTAGGTAAATAGGTAGGCCCCAAGTAGATAGGTGGGTGACAGGTAGGTATCCAGTAGGTAGTGCACAGTTCAGTTAATTAGGTTATACGTATAAATATATTATTGCCTATATTATTACTAAGGTGCCATTATATTAAACAGAACTTGGAGGTTTGACTAAATGAGCCAAGACTGGTAAAATGTTAGCAAGAACTTAGTATGAAAATTATTTGAGATTTTTAGGGATGAGGGATGTTGAAGCCATAAAAGAGATTAATCATATTAAACATTTTCTATTTTGACCTACAGATGTAGCAGAGTTTAGCTTGACCATTTTATCACAGCTTTTCATATTATCTGTTCTTATCTCTAAACAAAAGCCATTGGAAAGCACATTCTGTGCTTGGATATCTTGGTGCACTATCTGTCAAATTCTGTTTTGCTACACCTGTATGTAGTAAGAACCGAATCTTGCAGAAAGAATTTTGAACTTTATGGCCAACCAAACATTATCTCCTACTTTAAAAAAAAGACCGGGAGTATATTTCCTATCAGCACCTACTTTATGCTTCTGTGTAGACCAATCCAGTTTATGTCGAACCTTTAACCATAGGCTACAGCTGAGATGAGTAGGGTTTGTGCGATAGCATTGGTGAGTAGCATTTAGCTTGAGGTTAGCCTCCAGACACAACATTTAGGTATGGCACTTATGAAATCTTAAGAGACTGTTGGGACAGCGAGAGAAGTCAGCTTGCCAAGCAGCCAAGGCATTTTTGATGGTGATCGTCTTAAACATGGGGTAGGCTACTGCTAAGATGAGTAGGGATAATGCAAGGCATGAAACACATTGGAGCGTAGCATGAAGCTTGATGTTATCCTCAAGATACAACATTCACTTGTGTAACTTCAACTTCTAAAATATTAGGAGTCTGCTCATCAAGTAGGTAAGGTGGTTTTGCTGGTGCTAGACTTAACCCTGGAGGAGGCTACAGCTAAGATAAGTAAGGATTGGGCGATACATTAAAGGCTTTGATGAGTTGTATCTACCTTGAAAATAGCCTCAAGACACAACAGTTAATTATGCCACATATGAAATCTGATTGGCTGCTATAGGAACCTACATACTTTTGCATTGCACATGATAACTGGGCTAATTTTGAGCTTGTGAAAAAGGACAATTCTTCCACTCATCATTGGTCATCAACAGGTTGAATAAATCCCTCCACCCCATTGTTTGCAGTGAATATAAAAAAAAGCATTTGGCAGAAAAATCTAGAAAAGAATTAAAGGGGTTGTCTCACTATGAAGATCATAGTTGAAAATGTGGGGACCAAAAATCTAAGGATGTACGTCCTTGGTTACTATTGGCAACCGTAGCACTTTGCCAATAGTAACCAAGGACGTACATCCTTAGATTTTTGGTCCCCACATTTTCAACTACAATCTTGTAGTGAGACAACCCCTTTAAGGGAAATAACTATACATATATATTTAATATTTATAAAGACATCTGAACAGAAAACACACTTACCTGCATTGTCATGAATGACTGATGCTTACATTCGCTTTTTTTAACGGTGGTTTACTTTTACATTTTACAGGTTGTTATTAATGTGTGTTTTTTTAATAAATATTAGCAAATATAATCAATGTCAATATTTATTGTAGCACATTTTCTGACGCAGATGTGACTGTATAATTAAATGTGTAAAGTGTACCGAAAACTTACAGACGGGTTTGTCAGAAACTGATTAAAACCAAAATGTTGCCTTTTAGTAAATAAATCTCCTTTCATGCAGCTGTCAAAATGGTAGAGGAAGGTTAGATGCAAATATCATCATCCTATTCATGCCCACACAAATAATGACCCTCAACAAATAAGATCCATCTATCCTGCTTAGTTGTATTCGGTCACACAAGACGATGCGGAATAGAGTGCTTTGTGGTTCTTTGAAACATGATGTGCTTAGATACATCAACTAAGCACACAGTATCACACAGTAAATGCTTAGATGAATCAGTTTAATAGAGTTTACTCAAGATTAGATACAGTCAGGGGCGTTGCTAGGGTCCTAAAACATTCGGGGCCCTTGCCCTCTGTGTAACGTTTTCCTCAATAGTGCTGAGTTCACACGGCATTTTTCACGCTACATTGTGAGCTGCGGTATATATGTCTATAAGGGAAATAACATATGTTCTTGTCATTAATTTTGTGCACATTCTACATAGATTCTGTCCATAACCTCAGCAGTACACTGTACAATAAAAATCAGTGCTGACTAATTTTATTTTTTTTTTAAAACACTACAATATGTATAATAGTGTAATGCTTTATAAATAACAGTCAAACAATTACCAAATATTGTATGAACGGGGCTGCGCCAAACATCTGTCTTTTCAGCTCGATATCAGACACAGCCATGTTCATACATGTTTAAATCTCCTGCACGCCATTTACAGGCGCGCTAGAACCGTAGCGAAGCTTCGCTACGGCATTTCTAGGCGCATTAAAGCTGGAACAGGTATACCACTTTGAAAGTGGTTTACCTGAGCCATAAATGTCGCCTGTGAGCTAGAATGTGCCTCGCTGTGGAGCAGGTTTGTAAATCAGGCGCATTCTATGCCATTACTATGCGCATGAAAATTGGCGTTAACATGCAAAATTTCATGCATGTCGCCCATTATACCTATATATGAAGAAAATGTACCATAAGTATTATTTTTACTTTTAAAAAATCCAACATTACCAAGATCCAATAAAATTACTACTTAAAGACCAGGCCTTGTAAACATATAAGTCATTACAGTGTAGTACAGCCAGGGAATCACAGGTGACGTCTTCTTTGATGAGTTATTTTCTTTCCTTTTTCTTCTCCATCCAGCCCAGACCGCCACTTTTCCAGCAGCTATATACCCACTAACCAACTGAGGGATCCTATATACCTACCTACCTACTCGGTGTGGGGGTTATACTTCCCTACCTAATGGGAGCCTACATAGGAAAGCATGGTGATGCCCCATTCCCCAACAGCAACCCACTTTCCTATTATAAGAAAGCCGGGTGCTGGCTGTGGGGGAAGAAGATTCACCATGGTTCCCATGTAGGCCTCCATTAGGTAGGGAGGTATATAGACTTCCAGTAGGTGTATAGAATATCTCAGCTGGTAAGTAGGTATATAGCCCCCCATTAGGTAGGTAGGTATATACAGTAGGTCTTCTCAGCAGGTAGGTAGATACATAGCCCTCCTGGCAGGTGAGTATATAGAACCTTTTATTAGGTAGCTAGGTATATAGGTACCCTTGGCAGGAAGGTGGATGGGTATATAGCGCCCCATAATTGAGAGGTAGGTATATAGATCCTCTAGGTAGTTAGTTATATAGCCCCTCCAAAGCAGGAAGGTAGGTATATAAGTGTATAGGGTCCCTGTAGTAGGTTGGTAGGTCTATAGGTCCTTCCAGTAGGTAGGTCTGTAGACCTCCAATTAAAAAAATAATAATACTGACCTCTCTCCATTCCCATGTCAAACAACCCGCTCCTCCCTTTGTTCTGTAGTTATGCTACTCCTGGTGCAAGCGGTGTGATGACATTCCTACATCACACCACCTGTGCCATGTACTCTGGTGGGTCACAAGCAAAAGTACTTTGTGGGGCATGGAGCCGAAAGCTCTCTACTCCACAATAGCTTTTATCTGTATGTGGGAAGATTGCCTGTTGGGGTAGAAGAAGTTTTAACCAGGGCACAAACCCTGGATAAAACTGCCTAACGATGCCCCCGGATACAGTAATTCAGTAGAAGCCAATATCACACATGGTAGGATTCTATTAATCCTCCAGGTTTGTAATATTGGACAGCATGGTGGCTCAGTGGTTAGCCGTGTTACCTTACAGCACTGTGATTCTAGGTTCAAATCAGAGCAAGGACAAAATCTGCAAAGAGTCTGTAATTTACCCTGTGTCTGTGTTGGTTTCCTACTCATTCCAAAAAAACATACAGTTAGGCTAATCTGGAATTTAGATGTGCCCCAACAGTGACAGGGTGTAATGTGAATAATGACAATTTCGGTGCAGACCTGTGGAATATAACAATGCTATATAAATGTATAATTATAACTGAAGCCCATATTCAAATAAGACAATGTAAAGCAGGTTTATTTAACTCAAAGTCCACATAAAAACAGCTTATCTTTAGCAGGTGCAAAATAAGGCATTACATAAAGATGTTCTTTCTTCAGGGAAAACGGATAACACAAGCAGGTTATTCTTTCCAGCCAGTTTTAAGGGTACAGTTTCTCTTTCCAGTCACATGGAAACAACATAGGGTGACATGTATGATTTTTGTCACCCAGGCGGCAATTTTTATGTGCATAATTATAGTGTAGAATGCACCTGACTCTATGAACCCGGTCTACAGCGGGTCATAAATCAGGTGCATTCTAGCGAAAGGCGACAATCCTGGCTCAGGTAAACCACTTTGAAAGTGGTTTACCTGTTCAAGCAGTAATGCACCTGGAATTGCTTTACTGATTGCGTCAGACTTCTGGCTGAAAAAACGCCAGACTTCTGTTGCTGCCCCGTTCATACATGTCGCCCATAGAACCTGCAGACACACACCAGACCACCTCCAGCTCTATCAGCTGACTTTAAGTAATGAGGGTAAAGCCCTGGATAGAGTATGGGAGTGACCGTCCTACATTTCAGTCACTCCCAAATTCTGGCTTAAAAATCCAGCTGGTATCAAAGCCTCATAACAACATTTCATTGCTGGTATTCAGCTTTCCGGGATTTTATGTCACGGAGATCATTAGCCCCAGTGATTATATATATATATATATATATATATATATATATATATATATATATAAACACACACAAATTGCACAGATATAAAATACAGCCACAAAAACCTAAATCTTTATACCAGATACAGTGTAGCCAATGCCACCAACACATAATACATAGAGAAGGGGCAACCATTGTCAGACTGGAGTGCCTCAGGCCACCAGTAGAGCTGATTCTTGGGGCCCGGCAGTGGAATTGATTCTCTGCCTTTTTCTGCTACTTTTTCTTTTCCTAAACCCCTAAAATGCAACCCCAGGATTACCATGTCTTAAGGCCCACCAAGCCCAGTAGTCCATTGGGATTTTCCCCTGCTAGCCCATTGGTCAGTCGGAGCCTTATCCCAAATATTCCATACTATGTTTTCCTCTGTAATCTTTAATTCCACTAGCTGTACATCATGCATCCACACAACAGTGTTATACATACACTACTCAAAAAAAGTTAGATATTTGGCTTTTGGTTGAAATTTCAAGATAAATATAACATTTCTTGACTTTTAAATTAACTAAATGAGACCTCCTCTTCCCTTTAGAATGCACATGTCCAACTGTCAAATGTTTCAGTACTTTATGTACAACTTGCTGATTTCTAACATGAAACTTAATGGCAAAATTTACAACAGGTGTTTGATCTCTGAATTAGAGATGGGCAAATTTCTCAAAAATTTGATTCGTCACTTCGCCGAATTTCCCGACAAAATTAAATTCGGTCCGAATTACTTTGGGACGAATCACGTTAAAAAGCAGCTACTTCCAGGTTGCACAGAGCTTGCAGGGTGCTGTAGAACGTTGTGCCATGCTTAAATATGCAGAGGGAGCTTGGTTTGGTCTTCATACAATGTTGTGTTTTAGTATGACACGCACATGACTGCCGCCGCTCTTAGAATCGCTTCACTATAAAATTCCCTGGGCACTTAAGAGGGCAAAACTGACCAAAAAACTCTAGCGGGAATGTAGCCTGATAAAGTCATGGCAGCGAAAGCTGTAAAAAAACAAGCTGAGAGCTCAGGTGGCAACATTAGTGACAGAGTCTGGAGGTGAGGGCAGCAGCCACAGCAGCATGAGGTCAGATAGTGGCACAATGACATTCTGGAGGTGGCAAAAACTGTAGTAGGCCACAGAGTGGGACAATGACAGAGTGTGGAGGTCACGGCAGCAGCAACAACAGCAGCAGCAAGAAGTCATATAGTGGCACAATGACATTCTGGAGGTGGCAAAACAGTAGTAGGCCACAGAGTGGCACAATGACACATTGTGGAGGTCACGGCAGCAGCAGCATGAGGTCAGACAGTGCACAATGACATTTTGGAGGTGGCAAAACAGTAGTAGGCCACAGAGTGGCACAATGACACATTGTGGAGGTCACGGCAGCAGCAGCATGAGGTCAGACAGTGGCACAATAACATTCTGAAGGTGGCAAAAACAGTAGTAGGCCACAGAGTGGCACAATGACACAGTGTGTAGGTCACGGCAGCCACAGCATGAGGTCCGACAGTGGCACATTGACATTCTGGAGGTGGCAAAAACAGGAGTAGGCCACAGAGTGGCAGAATGACACAGTGTGGAGGTCATGGCAGCAGCAACAACAGCAGCAGCATGAGGTCAGAGAGTGGCACAATGACATTCTGGAGGTGGCAAAAACTGGAGTAGGCCACAGAGTGGCACAATGACACAGTGTGGAGGTCACGGCAGCAGCAACAACAGCAGCAGCATGAGGTCAGACAGTGGCACGATGACATTCTGGAGGTGGCAAAACCTGGAGTAGGCCACAGAGTGGCAAAAAGACACAGTGTGGAGGTCACGGCGGCAGCCACAGCAGCATGAGGTCAGAGAGTGGCACAATGACATTCTGGAGGTGGCAAAAACAGGAGTAGGCCACAGAGTGGCACAATGACAGAGTGTTGAGGTCACGGCAGCAGCAACAACAGCAGCAGCATGAAGTCAGAGAGTGGCACAATGACATTCTGGAGGTGGCAAAAACAGGAGTAGGCCACAGAGTGGCACAATGACAGAGTGTGGATGTCACGGCACCAGCAACAGCAGCAGCAGCATGAGGTCATAGAGTGGCAAAATGACAGAGTGTGGAGGTGGGTGGCAATACCAGTCCCTGGTAAAGATGGTTGGTGGCAGATGGAGAAATTGTCAGCAGATGTGTAGCATCAGGCGGGTCGCGGCATCAGAATAGTGGCTGAGGCAGGTAGTTTGAACCCAGACTCATTTCTCACAGTTTGGGTGAGGCGTCATGGCTGATGTAGTCTGACGCCTAAGGCATTGGTGTGTGGAAATCCTGGCCGATCATCTTTACAATGGTCAGTCGATCAACATTGCCCGTGGACAAGCGGGTTCTCCTTGGGTTAACGATGGCCCCCGCCGCACTGAACCCCCGCTCTCATGCCACACTACGGCCAGGCAGGACAGCTTCTCCACTGCAAACTCGGCAAGTTGCGGCCACACATCCAGTTTGACTGCCCAGTAGTCCAGCGGATCTTCTAACTGGGGTGTCAGAGTGTTGTCCAAGTAGGCCACCACTTGTTGGTTCAGGGACTGCTCCAGGTCCTGCTGCTGCTGCTGGCGACTGCCCTCCTTACTAGGCAGATGAAGGAAGCTGCTCATCAGTGACTCCAGACTTAGGTTGCTGCTGATGGAGCTGGTACTGCTCCTACCCCTCCACCTTCCCCCAGCAGCCGCGGCAGTAGTACGTGAGCGCTGAGGAACCCCATGGTCAGACCTGTCAGAGGAGGGACAATGCCGCACATAGGCATCGGCCAAATGACTACGGAGGATTTCCCTATAGTATTTAAGTTTGTCCTCCCTCTCAGCAGCTGGGATAAAGGCTCCCATTTTGGACCGGTAGCGAGGGTCCAATAGGGTGGAGAGCCAGAAGTCATCCCTCTGCCGGATGGTGACTATTCGGTTGTCACTAGCCAGGCAAATCAGCATGCTGCGGGCCATCTGCACAAGTGACTCTGAGGGGCTCCGTGCCTCCATCTCCACTGTACTCTGCCACGGTGCTTGTGGGTCATCTGCCTTGTCTTCCTCATCTCCATCTACCTCCTCCAGCTGCTCCTGCTCCTCCTCTCTTGTCACCAGGGTAGAAAATCCACTCATTTCACCAGACAATGCTTCTGCTCCAATGTCCTCCTCCTCCTTCTCCATTTCAGTCCCCACCGGACTCATGTGGCCGCGAGATGTAGTCGCCACGTCTCCAGTCCCCTGCCCAGACAGATTTTTCAGCATCTGTTCCAGGACATGAAGCAGTGGAATGACGTTATTCATCCGTAGTCCTGGCGACTGACATATAACGTGGCCTCCTCGAATGGCCTCAACAAATGGCAGGTGTCACGCATGAGCTGCCACTGGCTAACATCAAAGTTACACAGGGGAGTACTCCTGTCTGCCTGGATCATCAAAAAATCGTTAATGGCCTTTCTCTGTTCATACAGTCGGTCCAACATGTGCAGGCTGGAATTCCAACGGGTGGAAACATCGGATATCAGAGTGTGTTGGGGGAGGTTGTTCTGCCGCTGCAATTCGAGGAGGGTGTTCCTGGCTTTGTAGGAATGGATGAAGTGCATGCACAGTTAACTGGCCATTTTCAGAATCTTCTGAAGATCGGTGGAAGACTTCAGGAACCTTTTCACAATCAGATTGAACACATGCACCATGCAGGGCGCATGGACCACCCCTTCTCGGTGCAGTGTGGACACCATGTTACTCCAATTGTCCTTCACCATGATTCCGATTTGCAGTTGGCACGGAGAAAGCCACACATCGATTTCTTGCTGCATGACGCGGAGCAGTTCCTCCCCTGTGTGACTTTGTTCGCCGAGGCAGGAGCACGGTCAGCTTCTGCACCTTAGGATGGTTGGACGCATATTGTTGTCTCTTTGCAATCGCCTTGCTGAACGTCTGCTGGAGCCATGAGTAGCGAGGAGCAGGAGCATCTGGACCGGGAGATGATGTCAAAGAGAAACAGCTCCCTTCTGCAGAGGTGGTGGAGCCTTGACTGGCTGCAATGGCATGTGTGCCACTGGGTGCTGCTGCTGCTGTTGCTGCAGCGACAGGATGGACCACCACATCTGAGCCACGTTTCTCCCAGGCCACCGGAGGGTGACGCTGCATGTGTTGACGCAGGGCCATGGTGCCACTGCTAGCTCCCTGGCCACGCTTCACTTTCTGCCCACAGATTCTACATATACCCATATTCGGCTCCTTCAGTGTCTTAGCAAAGAACTGCCACACCGCCGAGTAGCTGATTTTACCGCCAACGCTCCGAACTGAGTGACTACTGCCGCCGCTGCCACGCTGAGCCCCTGTGCCACTACTGTCTTGGACTTGCGAAGCGGGTTTTTTATCCCGTGGCCGCTTGGCTCCCGACCCTGCTGACTCACGTCCACACAACCCACTTGCTGGCTGCACCGCTGCCTGACGCGCAAGCTGACGCCCTCTTCTCCTGACGATGATGAAGCCCTTGCCTCACCCAGCTCCCAAGTGCGGTCGGCTACATCATCATCTATTTGTGTTTCAACGTCACTGCTGTCCTCATCACCGGTCTTGGTATGCAGAGGCTGACCCCTCACAACATGACCTCCCATGCCACTCTCAACATCTACTGTATACTTTGCCGCCTACTGCAAGAAGCAGGCGATATTGGCCCAATTTCTTCGCTGGCAAGTAGCTGCTGACTGCCCTCCTCAAATTGTTCATCCTCGCTATATTAGTGCGCCTGAGCCCAGACCACATGGTAGACCTCTGGCTGAGGGAACCGGATGGGACAGAGGCGGGTTGAGGACAGGTGAGGGCCGTTGACCCGCTCCCGGGCTATGCCAACTAAGGGTTGTGTCTGACGTTCCCACCGACTCTTGTCTGGGGTCGTCAGATGTCATCTGGGAGGAAGTGGATGACCAAGTCAACCAATCAAGAACCATTGGGTTGCTGATCAACACACGGCCGCTAGATGACAGCGGCCGTTGTGGCCTCACCGAGTGACCCCTGCTGCAACGTCCCCTTGCTGTGCTGTGACCTGTGCCTGCTCCAGAAATGTTTGTGCCTCTGCCACTCGCAGGTGAAGAGCGTGCCACCTCTCTGTCTGACATACTGTTTGTTCTAAAATGTACAGACACTGTTTGATGAAGATATCTGTATATGATAAATACACACCCTGTATTTGACACTAAATGAACCCAGTAACAAGCTTGGGTAACCCTTGGATATAAATTGCGCTCCACAAATGGCTAGGAAAAATTTACATGTATGTGTCGTTTAAAAACACTGTGTATTTTACTGAATGTAAAAGCACAAACAGGCTTAATTAACTTTCGGATAAGAATTATGCTGCAGGCAAAATTGCTTCTTTGGCGTTAAAAAAGAATGTTTCTTTTACTAAGTATAACTGCAGAAAAATACTTAGTTAACCCCTGGAAGTAAATTGCGCAAAAGAACTGAGCAAACAAAAACAGCTTTGTAAGAAGAAAAACTTGTAATTAACCTTCGGTTGTGAATTATGCTGCAGGCAAAATGTCTTTTTTGGCGATGAAAAAGACGGTTTATTTCAGTCACCACAACAGCAGAACAATGCTTAATTAACCCCTGGATGTAAATTACGCAAAAGAATTGAGCAACCAAAAACTACCAGCTTTGTAGCGTGTTACTATGGCGTGTATTTTATAGCACACAGCAAGAGAAAAACTTGTAACTAACCTTCGGTTATGAATTATGCTACAGGCAAAATGTCTTTTTTGGCGATGAAAAAGACGGTTTCTTTTAGTCACCACAACAGCAGAACAACGCTTAATTAACCCCTGGATGTAAATTGCGCAAAAGAATTGAGCATCCAAAAATGAAGTGGTATTTGTATTGTAAAAACGCTGTTTCTTTAAATGAATACAACAGGAACAGGCTTAGATAAACCTTGGATATTCAATGTGCTGTGAACAGATAGCATTAAAATGTATATGCAGCTGCACTGGACGCACACTGGACTTCAGATCCAATACCCCACAAAATCAGAAATAGAACGTTAAGAGAAGCAGTCTCTGAGACAAGCTGTGACACCCCCCAAAAATTGCTGTATAAAAATGTGTACTTTAGTAAGAGATATCATTAGCAGCCGTGGCAGCACCTTCCCTAATCAGTACAGTGAGAGCGGTATGAGCTCCCAGCATCGCGCCCGGACTTATATAGTGCGGTGACATCACAGAATCCTGCCGGTCTCTGATTGGCTTCATCTCTGCACATGTCATGTAAGCTATGCCCTTCTTACTCCCAGAGTTCTTTGCCCCATGTAATGCCATGGGCTCGCAGCCATTTTATAAATCAAAAGCACACTTCGTTCACGCAAAGTACCCCAAACTTCGACTTCGTTCCGAACCGAAGATTTCCTGAAATTCTAAATGAATTCCACTTTGTTAGAATCAATTCGCCCATCTCTACTCTAAATCACCTAAATTTGGGGAATCAATTATAATTGGAACTTAAACAGTCCTCCTCATCATGCTGTTCACATCTCAGCATCATGAGACAGTAACTCCCTATTGTGAAGCTTCAGGCAAGATGCTCTCAGATGGAAGTGGCCACTGAGCTCAGAGTGTCATCAGCAGGTTGCAACAACGATACAGAGATACTGGAAGAGTCACAGAAAGACAGAAAAGTGGACATACTTTGGCTACATCAGACACTGATGACCGCTTCATTGTAAACCCTGCCATGTAGAACTGGATGATGAATGTTACACAACTCCATGCAGGTTGAAGGGAGGTGATATGCACCCAAGTGTCACGTCACACCATTCGTAATCATTTACATCAGCATGGTCTGCACGCTAGACAATCGGCAATTTTGGCTGCTTGCTGTTAGTCCCATCTGTAAGTAACAGATCTTACTTGATGCATACAGAGTGGGTTTTGCGAGTGACCAGCTTCTTACCTCCTTACTGATCCCATTATGTAATTGTATGTCATATCTCGATAAGGGGTTAAAGTGGAACCACTTTCCAAGTTAGGTAGCACCTCCTGAACTCCATCCTTACCCTTTAAAGATCCTTTATTTTCCTTTATGTATGGAGAATAAGTACAGTGCATTTCATGAATGGTTCCTAATCACTGGTAGCGAACCCATTCCTGGTAGCTCCCAGCCTATGGACATTGCTGTACTTCAACACTCTAATATATTATATCCATCAGTGCATAACACTCTAATATAGTAAATGTCACTTTAAACTAAAGTATGCAAATTATTTTTTACTTTTATTAGTTACTTTTCCCAGGGAGCATTGCCTGTAAGACTCTTTCCACCAGCCGATTCTTTGAAGGGAGAAGCCATACCTTCCAAGAGATATACAGCTATACAGCTAAAGTAAGGCTCAATACCAATCACCAGGAGAAAAACACACTTCATGACATATTGATTTTCCTACTGAACTTTATTGGTTCTTGGAAATCTCCATGATAGAATTAATAAACCTTCTATTTTAGTTCTGCTTGCTAAATTCCTTTCTCAGCCATGTAAGGTGTAACCTGCATCCTAGACACACTTAAAGGGTTGTCCTACCAATAAATATCATATGTATCATAAATATCATATCATAGTCATTATAATGATCATAGAAGATGTTTAGATTCTGCTAAAAAATAATGCAGTGAAGAGTTAGGCCACCTAGTGCTCAAACTGTATTGCAATGTGCACATCCAACTTATGAGCTGAGTGCTGGTGGACACACATGCTCACTCATTGTTCCTACAGCCAGGTCTCTGTGTAGTGATATGGAACCTGCAGCTGCCCACTCAGTCAAGGTGAGTCCTCACCAATGCAAGTTAAAGTGATTGGAAAGGGGATAGGTTCTTTTCTACAGAAAATGTATTTTCCTTACAGTATGATCCATATGTGCAAACAAAAAGTAAGTGAACCCTTTGAAATAATATAACATTTTGCATTGGTTACTAATAAATTGATTGAGATAATAATTAGATCCCTTCTCTATATTGCTATAGTCACAATTATTTCTATAGTCACAAAATGTAAATAAACACATAATTGCACTGTGTCTGCCTTCTATTGTGCACGTTGTGTAACACGCCTAATGCAGGGAGAAAAAAATTAGAACATTCCCCTATGTAAATGTTTTCCACTTCTCTAATATGTCTGCGATGCCTTACACACACAGCCCTCTGCAGGTCATTCCACAGCATCTCAAGAGGGTTAAGGTCAGGACTCTGATTTGGCCTTTCCAAAACACAATCTTCTTCTTTTTCAGCTGTTCTTTAGTAGTTGATTTACTTGTTCAATTTATGTCATGGTCTTGTTGCATCATCCAACTTCTCTTCAGCTTGAGGTCATGGACTGCTGCCCTTACATTCGCCTGTAAAATGTTCTGATACACCTTGCTTTGTGGTTCGGATGAGGTTATGGTGTTGTGTGTTATCTAATGTTTGCCCAAGGCCACCTGAATGTTCGACAGTGCTTGTAGAAAAAAATGTTTAATGAGCGAAGGAGAAAAAAGCTTAGATAATTCTTCTGTTTATTCCTCTGTAGTTCAATATAGTGAAGAGGGTCAATTTCTATTTAGGGAATCAATTTGTTTCCTGCTGAGCTTATATTGAAAGGGAAGATTGTGTGGGTCAAAACAAATTACTGAATTAGGTGACCTAACAGACTTTCCTAACAAAGTTACTGTACATATGTTGCTATTGTAGTTTCATAACTTTTCATTGGGCAGAAAATGTGTAGAAAATAAATGTACCTCAACTATCCACTCGTGCCATGTTCGCTAACCTGCACATTGGTCCTGGGATGGCTCATCTTTAGAAAGATCTTCGAAAGACTTAGGGATATTCTCTACTGAACATACAGTATCTCCCACAAGTGAGTTCTCCCCTCACAGTTTTTTAAATATAGTATCTTGTCTTTTCATGTGACAACACTGAAGTTATGATATTTTAATACAATGTACAGTAGTCAGTGTACAGCTTGTAAAACAGTGTAAATTTGTTTTTTCCCTCAAAATAACTCAACACGTAGTCATCAATGTCTAAACCACTGGCAAAAAAGCAAGTACACCCCTAAGTGAAAATGGACAAATTGTGCCCAATTTGTCATTTTTCCTTAAAATTTTATTTTACAAGGTCTTGGGTTAATAGGAAAGGTTTTAAAAATTGGTGTATTCATTCTCACAAAAAAAAACAAACAAAGATCGCTCACCCGTGTGCTGAATGATAGCCCCTGACGCTCCTGGGTTCATCTTGCCTCCGGCCCCAAGATGCGCCGGCATAGCAGCTAACTAAAAACGGGAAATGAATCCCAGACGACACGTGAGAAACAGCTCCATGGAAACAGAAAATATCCAGGGGAGGAAAAAAACGCTTTTTTAAAACCCAAAAATAACACTTTTAAAAACATGACAAGGGGGGCACTTACCCCGAAACCTTGTTTTTATCCTTGGGGTTTCTATGTTATTTTGGTTCTAATAAAGCGTTTTTTCCTCCACCGGGGACATTTTCTGTTTCCAGGAGCGTTACTCACGTGACGCCCTGGGTTTAGTTTCCTTTTTTGTTATCATTTTCACACCTTTTACACTGGTCACTGGGAATTCAACATGGCACCTCATGCAAAAAACTTCTAAGGATCTGAAAAAAAGAATTGGTGCTGTACATAAAGATGGCCTCGGCTATTAGAAGATTTCCAACACACTGAAACCGAGCTGCAGCATCGTGGCCAAGACCACACAGTGGTGTAACAAGACAGGTTCCACTTAGAACAGATTCACCATGGTCGAACAAAAATTGATGCACAGCTCAGGGCATTCCCGAGATTGTCTTTTTAAAATAGATGTATATTTCTGCCCAAAACGCCCCAGAGGTTTTAAAGGGTTTAAAATCCCCGAAAATACGCCGTAACTTTATCAAAAAGGTCGCATGGCTGTCCCCCAGAAGTAAGCCCTCCCCAAAGATGATGGAGGAACGCAAGGGCTTTTAAAAATCCCCCAGCACCCCGTATCATCATGGAGGAGGGAAGGGATTCCAGGGCTGCAACCTGTGTACTTATTAACTCCATGCCCCAAAAGTTTTTAAGGGATCTGGAAAAAAATGGGCCAACAAAAAATTGACATTTGAGCCAAATTTTGTTCATTTGCATTTAGAGGGCACCCCCTTTTATTGCAGCATTTAGACATATGGGACTGGTTGATTTTTATTGAGGGCAAGCAAAATTTTCATTTTTCCCCTGTAAAATATTTTCACGTACCCGGGCGTAGAAGGGATCCACTGGGGCCACCGCAAACGATGGGGTAACCACCCAGGGAAAGGGAAACTAATAGGTCCCGGTTTTCACCAACCCCCGCAAACGGGGGA